>JXSR01S017953.1:14137-25754 GCA_000969725.1 Ophiothrix spiculata
GTCGTTCGTGTAGACCTTTTCATTAAGATTTTTTTCTCATGGTGTTAATTTTTGACTATGGTGTATTTTTTATTTATATTCTGAAAGAATACTTCAATTTTAATTTTTTTCACATGCAAAATGTGTTAATGATGAAGTGATTTTCATTCAACTTCACATTTCCAAGTCCACCAACTACATGTATTATTTTCAAATAATAGTGTTCCACTGATTTATATCAAGATCTTTTAATGGTAAGCTCCTTTAGATGGTGGTTACATTTAACACAATGGTAAAAATTGTATACCATGTTAAGAATATAAAACAAAAAATGTTAATGTAAAATGATATTTTTATCCATGGTAAATTAAAAACACCATCAGAAAATTTCAAATTAAAATGTCTATAAACTACACAAATGACAAAGTTCATCTAGCATTTAAAAAAATAAGAGAAAGCAACAGTGTGCTGATTTTCCAGTATTGTTTATCAGAAATCAGTGTTTGTTGCCAGGTCTAATCAAATGATAAACAGCAAGAAATAATAGGATTAAAATCGGCACACTCAATGGCACTAACCTAGTTATAGGTCAGTTATATGAAAGCCAGCATGCAGTTGAAAAATAGAGCAGCAAGAGCCTTAAACCAACATCACAAGGATTAATGTGACTCAGTTTATGTAGCATCAATTTTAAACAGGTTTTCAAACAATAACCTGTTTGACTTTGATATGTCAGGAAAAAAGCCACTCCACTGTATGAACTAAGTTACAGTCACTATCTACTGATGATCATATCTAAAATTAACAGATGACATCAGCACATCCCTAATTTAACAAATTTATAAACTAAAAAGAAAGTATTCAGTTTGGTCTAGTTGATGTAGTTGCTGATTGTTAATGTTTGAGTAAAATTTCCTGGTAAAAATTATTGAATTGAATTGAACCACTTAAACATTTTGGATCCTTCCTTGTTGCCTTAGTATCATAATACATTTTTTTAGATGCTCAGTTTCACCTAATCAGACCTATAAAAAGACTCACAAAAGACAGACATAAAAAAATGCTCCTTTGTTACAAATTAAACCTGGTTGACAAGTTATGGAATTATGGATAGTGTAGTTATAGCTAGGAATATGAGTGATGGCATTCCCTGTCACATCTTGTGCAGTCTTGTATTACTGATAGATCTATGCAGGCACAGGTGTCTAGTGGAGGCAAGATGTGGGTTGTGAACCATGTGTTAGCCGGGTGTTTAAATGAGATATTATAGTCTGTGAATTAATGTGCAAAATTCTACAACCAAATCTGACAAAATTTGTTTTTGTTTTCCGTTTTTCAACAGCAGTAAACCAAACCTATGTCTCCGGTATTTCATTTTGATATTTTTATTTATCCTCCACATTTACAGTTGGCCCTTACCGATTCGATCCTAATACACAGCTTATTGGCTGCATCACACTGGAAGTTGATTTTCTGCAGAAAAGAAGGTTAGTTTCCAATCCTGTACCCTCTTCTCCAGGATGAGTCAAGTCTTCTATGCCCCTTCTGTACGGGCGAGGTGAATCCTCATGTCCCACTCCAATCCCAAGGGGTGAGGTGAGCCCCCCCCAATCCCCAACTCTTTCCTCAGGTTGAGGTGAGTCCCTAATCCTCTTACCTCCTTCCCTGTTGGCAATTCCCTAATTCTCCCACCTCCCTCTACCAGGGGGTGGGGGCACTCATTGCTTTTAGGTTTTGGGTAGGTTGCCTGACATTAAATGCTGAAATGTCTAAAGGTCTAGAAAAACTCCTTTTTTCTTATACTTTAAGTATACATTTGTGGGACTCGTAGGCTTGAATTTTAGCCAAATTTTGACTGTAGAGCTTGACATTCTGTATATTTTTAAAAACAAATATTTAAGATAGGAGTCAACATGGAAAGTGGGGCAGGGTGCGGTTTAACAACGAAACAAATCATGTTGCAATGGTGGATTTAAGCATAACAGGAGATGTGTTACAATGGTATTGCCTGCTGATATATCCTGCACACAAATATAAGACTTGAAAAATATTGAACCAGTATAAAAGCTAGAAGAAATTTTATAAAAAGCGTATATGGAAACCAGATATGACAATGCCTGGAGAACTCAATATTGTATAGGATCTAGGAGAGGTCTACATATAGGTCAGTTTCAATGACTAGATGCATTTTATTTCCCCCTTTTCATCCACCTGTACCAGACATATTTATTTGCAATAATGTAATTTTCATGTTCAATAAGTGTCTCTATGTAGGTTTCCCTGCATGAGTTTTACAACCAGAAAATTGTCAATTATCTTCATACGTTCATGTGCATGTACAGCCTTGAGCAGTAAGAGGTACCGTGCTTACTGTTGTAAGTGTTATTGCAAGTAATAAGTGTTCCTTAACTGATAATCCTTGACAGTATTGCTTATAAAGTGCATCCCATTTCACAATATAAAAATAAATTTCTAAAATATCATTTGCTTTGTAATTTACTTTGAAAGCAAATTGGCTATTAGCTGTCTATCAAAGCAGGCAGTATCATGGCTATAGCCTCAAGATGTTTAAGTGAAAAGATTTAATACAGTACGGAGAGTAATGAAATAAATCTTTGAGGAGTGATGTTGCATCAAACAAGTTTTCTATGAAATATTTTTTGATTACATGGGATTGAGTCTAATAGTGATTTTGCTGTGCAATGATCTCAAATGATGAACTGAAATTGACTTATCACAGGGGATTTGTGGTTTGAAATGAAAGCAATTAAAGAAAGAACTTATTTTTCATTTGTTATTGATAAAAAGAAGTATCAATTTTTACTTCGGGATTGTACATCTGATTTTGCAGGAAGTTTTAGAGAATTTTGTAAAAATTAGCTAGAATTCTTGTAAATCCTATTTTTAATCATTTCTAGCCATTTTCCTGCTCATTCTAATGCAGGCAAGCATTTCTTACTGTTCAAATGTTGTGCTACTTTAGATTACATCCTGGAGATGTTTCAGGCTAAATGCACAATTTTGTATGCATAAGCATTTACATTTCCCTTTCTTTGATCATAGGCCTGTACATGTTTTGTTTCCAATTTTACCACAGTGCTTTCAGTTTTCCGTAGCTTCTAATTGACACCTTGAAGACATGTAAAGCTTAATGCGTGATATACAGTTTATGTAGTACATGTTTATGTTGCACAACAATTTTGTTGGTGCAAATATAAAAAGCTTAAAATTAAGAAAATAAGTGTAATTTTTTTCTTGCCTTATAGCAGGGATATTTACATGATTTTGTATAAAGTGTAATTAATGAGGATGCTTTAACTAACTGAGCTCTAGTATAGAGATAGATTATTATTCCAGCTGGGCCTGTAAGCTGCTTACATTGCATAGATGATCCATCATTCTATCAAGATAAGATATGACATGAAAACTCAATCAAAATTGAAAAGAGGAAAGTCTTTAAGGAGGTTTACACAAGTCACATAAAGCTATATAAGTTAGGCCCCAATGCGAGTGATTTACTTGGAAAAGCTGTATACTGTATTCCATACAATTTATGATTGCTGATTAACATGTTTTCTCACAGATACAGTTGACTGCTGGGTATTTTTTTTATAAATAGTAAAAATTCAAAAAATTGTTTGCATCCAGTTTGCATACGAAAATGTCAATACACAATTACATACTGAACGCATACTTTACTAACGTTTTTGGTTAATCATGCCAACACCTAAAGAACACCTAAAGCACCAAAACTCGTAAATGTAGGTCGTTTCTTAACAAAATACAGTATTTGAATTATTTATAACTACACAAAATGCTTGGAAGACTACTGAAAACCTTTTTTTTTTGCTTGTCACTTTGTCAAAGCCACTGAAATTAGTGTAGGGTCGACCCAAACAAAAAAAATCCTCCAAAAAGTCCACTTTAGAAACTCCACATCCCCCTTGAAAAAATCCTGGCTACGGACATGGTTTTCCCTATACTCTTGTGTGGTAAATGGAGTGAATTTTGGGGAAAATATGTAATTTTTAAAATGTCTGGATCTCAAAAACGGACACAGGGACCCATTTATTTTATTTTAGATTCATTATCAGCGCAAATTTAATCTACCAAATACTGAATTTTAAAGAAAATCAATGGAGATTTTGTATTTGTGAGAAAACCCCTGAACGTACAAGCACAAATTTCACATTCAGAAAAATGTTTGCATTTACATATCCTCGCAACAGGTATAACCCAAACTCACTTCTATCCAACAAAATAGTCCAAGTACATCATAGTCCGAGGATATATATGGGCACAAAGGCAGGCCATAGCTGAACAAACCCCAGTGTAAACGGAAGTATTTGTATGACATATTCGGACTTAAGTGCTTTAATCGCTTGGGAGTTAGAGTCAAACCAATAAATAAAGTTCTTTGACAGATTAGTTGCATTTTTAAAGGTTTTTAAGGAGCTGGGATTATATTTTTTTATGGTCGGCAACACCAAAGTATTATTCCTCTGGAATAGTCATAAGAGACTACTGGGAGATTACATCAAAAACAAGTTTGATTGTCCAAATATAACTGATCTGGACCTCACTTGAGCCAGAGCTTAGCAGCTCTCTTTAACAACAACATTCAAGGAGTGTGTTTCATTGAACATTTACTAGGAAAGGATAAAAGGTTGCAACCTAATTTTTGGACATTCCAATTTTGTATTCTGAAATGTGACTAAAATGGTTTTGGCAATGTTTGTTGAGTATATTGATCGTTCTTTTTAATGTAATTATAATGAGATTAATTTTCGCATCAAAATCACCATTATATTTTGACCATAATTTATGCATGTGTACTGTGCATAATGTGTATAGTATACATACTGACAGGATTTGCTAGTAACGTTTAAAAAACAGATTTTCAAAGTTGACAAACCCAGCTGGAAAAATTATGTTAGCAATTTTTTTTCTTGGCCTATGCAGTCATTTTAAGTCCAGAAAAAAAAAAGAAAAGTTGAAAACTCTATTTGTTTTTTTACAGCACAACCCAAGATGCTTATGACTCAGACAAGATGGCCGTTGAATTCAACCAGCAATATGGTACGCAAGCTTTTACCGTCGGACAACAGTTGGTCTTCAGTTTTGCCGGAAAGAAACTTCTTGGGCTTGTTGTCAAAGACATTGAAGGTTAGTATGGGACTCCACAACATTAATTTAAGGCCAGGATATTCTTTCAAATGGCATAAACCAATGTTGTACTTTAACTCTCATGCAATTAGTTTGAGAAATAGAGTACAAAAACCGTTCATGCTAATTGAAGGTCTTCCCCAGCCTTAATGCAAGGAAGGGTAAAGTTGTGTAATGGGAACAGGGGAGAGGCTGTACCCTGAAGCCTGACAATAGAGAAAAATGTGCCTTTTTGCTAGGTCTATTAATTGCCAAAGGAAGGAAAGGATGTGGGATAATGGGAAAGTGAAAGTTTAGTAATCCAAGTGGAAAATGCATGAATAAAAGAAGGGTACTGAAAATTGAAAGCCAAAACTGGTGAATACCTTATAACAACTTTAAATTGGGTCTTCAAAATGGAAATTTCTACCAAAGAAAATAGCTTAAAAACAGGTAAAAATGCGTCTGCCCCTGAAAGGGGCATTCATGTGAATTGTTTGAAGCATGGATGCTTATATAAAATATATCATGACTAGACAGTGATGTGGACATAAAACACACTCACTTCGCAAGACCAAGCACTTAAGAAATTGACGAATTACTGTCGAAGTATGATTACAAATGCGGGCATAATTTGTAGTTCTAAATTTACCCTAAGAGAGGATTACCTGCAAAAAATGCATACCCTAAAGTCCACTGTGTGGAATGGGTGTGGAGTGACACCCTTTTGCACCCTTTTTACTCAGGCACCCTTTTTATTAAAAAAGTGAAAATGACACCCTTTTTAGCTTTGCACCCTTTATATTGTATCAATTTTGCATTGCACCCTTTTTATTTTCAACGGGTTATTTTAGCCTAACTGTTAACTTGCATGATTATGATTCTGCGCCTTTTTCTGTCTCACTTTCCCTGCAGGTATGGATGTACAAGCTAACACTTCTCAGCCTGACAGATAGCATAAGTTCCAAGCTTTTTTTTAAACGGGCGCCGGGCGATTTTAACCCAACGGTCCTCACATTTTAGCGCCTGGTTTGGCTAATTGCATAACCATTTAAACGAATAAAAGGCGAATTTGTATACAATTTATGACTTACAAAAATAACATGTGGTCAAAATATCGTCTTCAAACCCCGTTTATTAAATATATTAAGTCATATAATCAACACAACTTTATTTCTCTGGCGAATATTTTGCTGCCCTGTTCGTATAAACAACGTGATCAGGGCGGCGCCATTGAACATCCAAATAGTCCACAGGATATCCCGCCTTTACATTGACGGCACTGGTTCTCGGAACTTAACCGCAGCGACTTTTAACTAGATTTGTTCCCAATTTCGTGGCAACAAATGGTGAATTAAAGTATTGTAAACATGCAAGGCGTTTAATTAAACATTTTGGATTAAATTTTTGGAATGTTTCCTTTCAAACAACATCATGGGTTAACATGATTTGTCTCCGAATTGTTCTTTTTTTTTTTCAAGAAAAGGGCACTACGGCAATCATATAAAAGGGCACGGCATATGTGCCGTCGGTACTTTTGTGTTTTTCTGGGCATTGCGGCAACAGTGTGGGGCATTTGCCGTCGGTGCCGTCGGTTAAAATTTACCTTGAGTGCCACGCTTTTTAATTTCAGTGTACGCATTTTACGAAAACACGCATTATACGGAAAAAATTAAAAACGTCCCCTTTTATTTTTTCCCCGATTTTCAAATCGCACGCTTTCTAAAGCGTGCATTCCACACAGTGTTAGTCTTAAAATACCTCTTTTGATACCCTAAACAAAGATCTTATAGGATCCTAACTTTGCTTGTCAAACTACCCTAAATCCTTGTTTCAATTACGTGGATGGTTATAAGATTAATTCTGAGTGGCACCCTTGGGCCTGGTTCATTCTGAAAATGCACCTTAATGTATTGATTTAATAATGTGTCATATTGTAGGTTTTAAATAAACCCTGTATGTTTGTCCAAGTGAAATAGACACCATAGATATATTTTGCATGCTACCATACTTATCCAAACTGAGAATTTATTTTTAATTCACTAAAAAGTATTGACTTAATTTGACAAAAAAGTCTTAAAAAGTCTGCACTTAGTTTCAGCCCTTAAGAAAAAAACAGTTGTACAGCTGATTATATGAGTATAACTTAAGGCCTTAAGGCCAAGAAAAAAAATGTTGTTTTGCCATTTTGGGGATAACATTTTAAAGTCGGTTGGGTTGATTGGGATTTTTTAAAAACTTTTCCTGAAGGAGATTTTGACTTTAAAAAACTCTAAAAACAATGCATGTTAAAGTCATATGATGACATAATAAGATCATTTATTAGTTATTTTTGACCAAAGATTTGATATTTAACACATTTATTGTGAGTTTTTGTGTTAGAAAGGGTAAGTTTAATAGGAAAAAAATCCCAGATTTTTGCCGGATTTAGGGTCGGTCGGAAAAGGGCAACACAACAATTTTTTAAGCCTAATTGATTTTATAAAGATTCTATGAATTGATATTTGCTGTGCGTCTGGAATTTATAAATTTGTTGAAATCAGTCAATTTTGAATATTTTTCAAAGTTTCAAAATAAAATGAATAAAACTAGAAACATTTTTCAAGTTCTATGTTTTTGTCAAGAAATAAAACTCATTTATATCCCTGCTTGGCAAGGTGTGTTTGTTCACGCAGACATTGACAAATGTATTGTATTTCTGAACTCAAAACCTCTGAACAATGTTAACTTCATTTCTCCTTTCAAACTCCATCTATTTATAGAGCCAGACTGACAAACAGATTGATAGAAGTTGACCATACTGTCTATCCTTCAGAATTATTTGAATTTATGGCAGGTTTTTAAATGTCTAAATATTATACTAAAAAAAGTAATCAAAACAAATAAGGCTACTTATAATTGTTTGTCTCAAAGCTCCTGTGCGCATTTGTTTGTCAAAAAGTCCGATTTTTTTTCCTTCATGTTTTCATATTTTTTTTCAAATATTAAAATTGCCAACTCTGACTTTGTGTTCACGAATGACATTCACGGCACTGTCTGATGTGATGACTTAAGTGACGTAATTAATTAATATTCAAGAAGCTCCTATATCCAAATGCCGATATGGAAATCATCAGTTCCATATCAAAACGAACAGAGCGAGCAAAATGGATGAATCAACTGTATTGAAAGTGCAAATCCATGGGGTATTCAACCATATGAACTCGTTTTATATATTTACTTGCAACATATAATTTAATGAATTTGGTTCTTTAATCTTTATTCTGTTTTTGATTTTCAAAAAGGCCAATATTAACATTAATGTTGTATCATTTAAATGTAAGAGGGTATATATGGAACTCTTTTTCTTTATATGTAGAATGGCACTCAGGACTTCTCTCACACATGAAAAGAAAATTAATTCTTTTTTAAAAAAGCCACATTTTGCATTAATTTTTCAAGAGTAGGAGAGCTTTGAGACAAATAAGTTATTTTAAATGGCCTTATGAAAAGTAATTCAGTACATTTTTAAATTTCAAAATTATCATTACCTATATTCTAGTTATGTTGAATTGTAAAATAAAATGAAGTGTATTCGTAATCTCACAAATTTAACATTACCTTTCCTAGTTATGGTTGAATTACAATAAAAAAAACATGTAGAAATTTATGTATCTTTGAATTGTGTATCAATCAAATTATGATTTGCATACTATGAAACTCATCTGTGTATTTACCCAAATCCCCCAATTTGAGCTCCATGGCTGACGATGCCATTAAAGGGGCTGGTATACAAAGTCTGTTATCTCCCCTGTATATCTATGTAATTTGGTCTACTGATGACCTCATCTATTTATAATATACAAATATTGAATGTCTGAGAGTGCAATAGTACAAAATATAGCATGAGGTCAAATTTAGAATTTTCTATTTCACGAGGCATAGCCGAGTGAAATGGATCAGTCCAAATTTGACCGAATGATATATTTTGTACTATTGCACATGCACAGGCATTCAATATTTGTTTTATATCATGATATCACACAGGTTTGTTTCATGCCGTGCAATAGTACAAACTATTGCACGGCTCAAATCACTGTAATCATCCCAGCCAGGTGCTATGGTCACAAAACCACCTGTCACCAACTGGTGTCTGGAAATGGGAAGGATCAAGCCACAACGCCGAAACATTGGTATGACATCGGTGAATTATTGCATTGCCCGATCGGTCACCGGTCGGCCGCCAGTTGTTATTGGACCATAACTGAAGACAGCATTGTTTTTAACTACTAAATTCTTGCAGCATGCTTTCGGCGTCATTACAGCTCACAGACACCGCCCGGTCTCCGCACAGATGATGTTTCAGTTTCAGTTTATTCATTCCCATAAACATATATATACACAAAAGATAAAATAGCAAAACACATAAATCATACACGAAAAGAAATAACAAACAGCAATACATTATGGAGGAATAGGCTGAGCGGCAAATGAGGCTGGAAAAAAGCCTATCCCTAAAATGACAAACAGTTCAAGAAAAAAAAGATAAAGTAAAGTGACCAAACAAAAACGAAGAACAAGACAAGGACATGCTCAGGTCGTTCGGTCGGTGTCCACTGAATTTCTACCCAGTATGACACCGTAAACACATCGTAACCTCGCCACAAGGTTATGTGGCCAGGGTATTAATCTGAAGATGGACTGGCAACTCATTTTACATCTCTGTTACCTTACAGATATTTGACTTCAGAATTGAGAGGCAGTATTTCAGTAGAGCATTTGAGATATGCCAAAATGATGTTTAACCATAATTAACAGCTCTCTTTCTGGGCCCTTTGTTTCAAATCTTTAATTCATCTTCTTTTTTCTGCCTTTTTCAGCTGCTGATATTGCTGCTATAAAAGGAGGTAAACCAAGCAAGAAGCCTGCCAAAGTAAGTGGCAGTTATTGCAGTAATTTATTGCAAGTTAAAAAAATAGATAAGTCGAGTTCAAATCTCAAGTTGCAACATGTGGAAGTTACAGCATAGTCCATGTGGGTTTTTTCGTAGAGGTTATTTTAGAAACCATTCACAGCCCTGATTATGGACATTGTATTTTTGAGTAGAGCACTGTAACAGTGATTAGAACATTGGACTCACATTTGAAAGGTAATGTGTTCAAGCCCATGTCTTTCTGCCTCAGCAGTATTACGTATTTGAGCTAGTTTTACACATCCTATTCCTCCCAACCCGGGTCAGGTGACAAAAACTGGGTGCTGGAAGGCAAATCAGACTCAACACAACAATTTTTTAGGCCTTATAAATACTCAATAGAGTCTAACTGTAAATGCTTAGAAAATGGAGATGGACACCATATCCATTGGCAAAGTAAAAATAGCTACATTTTTGTAACTTCAGGTCCATAGTTTTAAGGTCAGATTCCTTTTATCCGTTTGCAGTGCAGTTGCGATGCGTTTTACACTGTAAGGGTACTAGATTCCTTTTATCCCTTTGCGGTGCAGTTGCGATGCGTTTTGCACTGTAAGGGTACTGGTAATTGTATAATTTAAAGCATATGATTGAATAGGATCAGGTTTAAGCTGTGATTCAATTTTGACCGTCCGTTTTCAATGCGATTACACATGTGTTCCCCATGCGATATGTTTTGAATCGATATAATGGTTTTTAGCGAGAGTGATTCCTTTTATTCGGTCCGTTTGCGGTGCGGCTATCCGGAAACCCATGCGTTTACCTGAATCGGTCCCTGGAGTGATTCATCCATTTTGAATGCGTTTTGGTCATGCGGAAACTTTTCAATAAGAGAAGACACTGAAATGAAACCGCATTAAAAATAGACGGACAAAATTGAGTCTCAGCTTCCAATCTGATACCATTCATCTCCATTCAATCGTGTGCTTTAAATTATACCACTACCAGTACCCTTACAGTGTAAAACGCACCGCAACCGGCCCAGGAATCTGGCCTTTAACCAGAGATCTTCAACTTAGTATATATTTGTGCATTATAGACCATATCTATAATTGACATACTCCCGCCATTGATGTGGTAAATCCACATAATCTGACGGGGAATCAGAACTCAGAACGAGGCCAAGTATGATAAATGCACCACTTGATCTCACTCTGAGTTCCGTTCCCCGTCCGATTCTGTGGATTTACCCCATTAACGGCGGGAGTATGTCAATTATAGATATGGTCTATATGTTCATAACTATTTTCTATTATCTCTTAAATAGATTCATGTAGGAGAAAGCCTTCCAAACACTCAAGTGATCTTCGAGAAAGCAGAAAATTCAGCTGTTAATCTCACAGGCAGATCAAAATCGTAAGTGGACCCACATGAGTTGTTTGGTTTATTTTCAATTTGGGTATATAATCCAGTAAACATGTTGTAGGTCTATTGTTAGTGAAAATCAAGTCCATTTAGGTATAATTACTACCATTGTTTTAGATGCACAAACATTGGAATCTGAACACAGCCACTGCTTATCCACCAGTTGGTGCAAGCATGGGA
>JXSR01S017953.1:34139-45811 GCA_000969725.1 Ophiothrix spiculata
CTGCTTGACTGATTATGTAAATACTGTGCAACATGAACATTTAGTAGAACCAAAGTGTTTGCTGATTCTAAAACTGCAGTCAAAAAGGCAAAATGTAAGCCACAATGCGGATCTCAGCTCGGATTATTTATTTTAATCAAGAATGGGAAATTAACAACTAGCATAATGGAATACACAGAACACAAATAGCATAGTGGGCATTTCTTTGAATTTAAAAGTAAGGCCATGGTCAAGTGCAAGTTATACCTGTTAATTTTCATTTCTAATGATCATTGATGTGAATACTCTCAACATGTATATATTACTGACCAAATTGTCTTTATTTTATCTCTTTATTATAGGTCCACCTGGTAGTGGCAAGACAGCTCTGGCAGCTAGGCTAGCCATGGAATCTGAATTCCCATTTGTCAAAGTTTGTTCACCGGAAGATATGGTGGGCTTCTCAGAGTTTGCCAAATGCCACGCTATTAAAAAGGTAAGGCTGTTTGCTCCAATACCACAAGTCCAAATACATCACAGACGGGGGATGAATATGGGTACGAAGTGGCTGCCATGGCAGGCCATACTCAGTGGCTTGCCATTGGTGGACATGGGATCGGGAGGCAAGAGGTTAGGGTTTGAAGCCCAGGCAGGGGTAGAATTTCGTTCAGAGGTACAAGAGTCCATTTGGATTCTCATGGATGGAGTTTGTGCGAGTTTTTGGATTCTCCTCCATTCACTTTGTGTGGGAGCTTTTGGGATTTACGAGAGTCTACTTGGATTCTCGTGGATATGTTTTGTGCGAGTCTTTGTGAGAGTGGACTCTCGGACTCGCGCCGAAATTCTAGCCCTGCCAGGGGAAACTTTTGTATGACGTATTCGGACTTATATAGTTTTTAAGCGTTTGGGAGTTAGGGTTAATAATGCAATGCAATCATTATCAAAAAGGATGGATATAGGAGATGACAACTAGCACAATTAAACATGGTCCAATCTCATTACAACCAAAGATAATTAATATAATGCAACCGATTAAAAAAGCACGTCAAACCCATACATTAGACAAGTCCTATATTAATAAGGCTGAAATCCTTGATTCCTAAAATGACACCAAACTAGGCTCAATAGGCTCCCCTATAGGCAGCACCACACCTGCTTTCACCTGGGAGCTATATAGGATAATCATTGCCACATAACGAAAGTCCCAAATTGAACTTAACACATATCATGAACAACAGTTTTTATTTTGTGCTATATTTGAATAGGAGTAGATGTTTTGTGACATCAGGAACCACACATTCACAGTGATCCATTAAAAGTGTTTTTGAGTAGACCCTAATCCTGAGGCTTAAAAACTTAACTTCGATGTTTTGTTTCTCTATTTTAGATATTTGAAGATGCATACAAGTCACAACTTAGCTGCATAGTAGTAGACGACATTGAAAGGCTGTTAGGTAAGTTGAAAGTATCTTCAATTTTCTAACAAACCAGTAATTGATAACAATAGTGTTGTCGTCAAAATGATTTTTTGTCATGTCAACATTACATTTCAATATAAATTTATTACGATGTTGACATATGTTTTGACATAACCTCACATTATGCCACAATTGAAGATAAATATTTCTGTTTAAGGGTGATCAAATATCAATCCATATATTGTATAATGTTGACTTGATGACAAGTATAGAGAGAAATTCAACTTCAGATGTGGAATAAGTTGGTGTTATTGTTGTCTCGAAATGAGAAAAATGTGGGTATTGACAAGTGCCCAATTGGATAAGACGGGTCACATTTTCAGAATAAGTTCAGATGGTAAACAGGTTTTCCATATTCAGAGTTCTTCAAGCTCTACTAGTATTTCAATTCTATATTCTTTATAATAAAATACATCTTGGTGTGCTCAGACTATGTCCGGATGGGTAACAGTTTTTCCAACTTGGTTATTCTTCAAGCTCTACACGTACTTCTATGCCATATTCTATTGGACGCACTGATGTCACAGACTAAAAGCCTGTCTTCTGATTGGTCAATTGAGGCTGTTCCATGTTACTCCCTGGCGTGAAACATTGCATTGGATGTGAATGACAAAGTCTACAAAATAGATCTTTGCAGCTAAATGAATTTTTGTATCAACCCCTTTCTTTGATATATTGTGCAATATCACAATGTGCATAAATGAGTCTTTCATCTTTATTGTAAGAAAATATTAATGAATCAGACCGGAAACATAAACTATTGTGGAAATATTGGTTCACTCTATAGACATCGCACATTATAAGTTTCATTCACTCCAGTTCAATTAATAAGTACACCAAATTCAACAACTGCGTCCGACAGAATTCATTATGATTCATTTTATGTCTTTGTGTTTTCAGACTATGTCCAGATGGGCAACAGATTTTCCAACTTAGTTCTACAAGCGCTGCTAGTACTTCTTAAAAAAGTTCCACCCAAGGTGAGTAGCCTACCATTCTTTATGTGCAGATATTGGAATAGAATCTACAGGGCATACGTATCTAAATAAAATTGAAGTTCTATGATAATTTATAGGAAAATTAGGTTTCATGATCAAGCATTGTATATCTGATGAAAGGGCATATCATTTTATTTGTAATGACACCTTAATCATATACCACATGTCATAGTTGACTAAAAACCAAAGCATTGTCTAGTAGGTCAATTTTGCTCTGTTTTAAATATCATGCGCTTAATTTGATTCACATTGAAATAGAGGACAATGAGTGGTAAACTTGTAGACGAGCCCCGGGGACCGCTCCGGATGGCAATTGGTACTTGAGCTCATCATAAAAAACGGTTTAAAAGGGTCTGATTTTGACCCATCAGAGGGATCTACGCTTTTTCAAAAACTGGTAGTTTTCAGCATAATTTACGCCACTTAGAGCTGTAAATTCAAGCTACCTAAGGGTCACTTTATTTTCACATAATGTTGCTCAGCTGAGTATTTTTCTGTACATGTTTTGCATATAAACAAAAAAACAATAGAAAATAAGTATTGTCTTCATGATAATGAACAAACATAATATTTGATTTTGTACTTTTTAATATCTAATTTGTAACTAACAGGTTACTTCAATATTACACTGTTACGCCATTTGGGGTGCAATGTTCACCATCTATGCTATTTAGGGTGCAATTTGCTGTCAAACATTATGCCAGTTAGGGTTCAATTTTGAGGTGCTGTGACGAGCATGAGTAACACTTCAGTATGCGAGCGGTTCCCCCGTGTAGACAAGCAAAGTTATTTTATGTATAAAACATAATGTCAGGACAATGTTACAGATCCCAGAAGCATCCCAAGCACGATTTCCATATTGGGAGCTACCCTCACATGTAGTCATTAGGAAAAACGTTCCAAAGTACGAAGGGTATGCAGCAAGTCGGAATTTGAACGAGGAAGTCTGTAGACAGAGACAAAGAGGTAGATCTCAACAGAATATTTAGATGGTTTAAGATGCCATTAAGGATTATCCAAACATCTGTGGCAGACGTAATCCAACTGGCTTGCCATTTACTACTTTCAATCGCACTTTCAACTGACTTGACTTAACCTCCATGCATACAGAAACTGGATTACACTATTACATTATATTTCTATGTGTTTCTTTTTAACAGGGTCGTAGGTTGCTTATCATCGGTACTACCAGTAGACGTGATGTGTTACAGGAGATGGAAATGGTGGATGCTTTCAATACTCACATCCATGTATCAAATCTATCACAAGGGGATCATCTTATGTCAGTTTTAGAGGTAAAATCGACTATTAGTGTATCCTGAGTCCGACATTGACTGATGCGTAATTTTTGGTACATTTACAAGCTGCGTGCGCTGGAGAAACGCACCATGTTGCTGTGTAAGACAAATGATTGAGTGATGCCTGAGCTGAATTTTAGAAAATATATTTTGAATTATAGGGGCAAAATAAGTTCAGAATTTTCATCAAAATTGTTTTGTTTTTAGCTTGTTGTGGATGCCTTTGCTAGTCGAATTGAAATGATGGTTGGCTCCAATTAATGTCATACAAATATTCAAACATGGATTACTTAAATAAGGCTTCTATTTGCAAGTGGACTAAAGTAGCTTATGTTGGAAAATGGGGACAAAATGAGAGCAAGGAAAAGAAAAGGGAAGATAGCCGTCACATTCGTGAAATTTTGTAGGCCTTTAGTTGGTATTCATAATCTTGCATGATCAATGCGTTGACATTTGTCCACTGGGAGTTGGATAATTGTTGGACGTGTTAACAGACCCTGTATTTACACATATGCATTTTTATCAGAAATCTAATGTGTTTATTTTAACAGACATTAGATGTTTTCACACAAGATGAAAGAAGCAAAATAAGGCAGAAGTTAGAAGGTAAAAGGTAAGTCATGAAATCAGGTAGTAGTTGCTGACTTTTACCAAATTTATGTGTTCAAAGCAAATATAACAAGTGTACCTTATGTATATTTGCTAGTGTAACTTATTGGAGGTCCAATGGAATCCAAAATATACTGATGGAACATGTGCAGATGACACATTCCACTTGCAGTTATCATTTTGGTCTTGCAATGACCCCTACGGGCACTGACCCTTGATCAGCCCACAATTAACCAATTATAACTATGACCAGCTCCCAGAGTTTTGTATGGGTTTCCATGAGACAATTAGCAGTTATAGGCAGAATAAAAATTTATTTGACAATGTAAACAAAAATCCAAGACAGGGCTTGCATTAACAAGCAATTGGGCCCTACACTCTATAAATTATTGTTTGGCCTATAGTTCCATGCTCAAAGGAATTCAAACATAGTCACTTTTGCACTACCATGACTCAAACTAGGAACTTTATGTGTTGTAAACTTGTGTCTAACTGTTTGATTTATCTGGACTGCTGGAAGATTCTTCAATTAATTTAATTCTATATTTAAAACAGATGATGATAATGATATATTGATCACTGCCTTACATTTCGGTTTTGACAATTTGCAATTCAGGTTGTGGATAGGCATCAAGAAGTTGATTGTGCTGCTAGAAATGGTGCGTCAGACAGAACCAGGCTACCGTGTTCCCAAATTCCTGAGCTTAATGGAGGAGGAAGGAGGGTGAGTACAGGCTTTTATTGAATCAGGTTTTCAATCATACATTAAATATACTCCATAAATGTTGGGAGTACAAACCATGCTCCTATTTCAGATATGCATTAGAAGAACCAATGTGCCAGGAGAACCAATTAATGCAATCAAGGTCATGTTGTGGTCATCTTAGGTCAACCAGAAGTCAATTTGTTTTGGAATGCTATATTTGGTCAGTACACATTGCAGGATGAGTTCAAAGATCATGAGGTGTTATCAAAGGTCAATCAGAGGTCAATTTGCTTTGGCATTCTTTGCAACTACAAACTTCATCAGAAAAATGCATGGTGGGAATATAAAACCTGAATGGTTATTCCTTGTGACTACCAAATTTGATAATGAGAACACATGGCAGGAGTGTATCACATTGATGGATTCAGAAATCATGTGGGTTGTTAAAGGTCAATTAGAGGTCAATGTACTTTGGGAATGCCATGTAATGACCAAATTTGATTAGGGAAACGCCCAGCTAAAATAGCTAAAGCTTGTGACAACCAAATTTGATCAGAAGAACCTCTATCTAGAAAGGTATCGATGTAGTCAAAGATCATGTAGAGTTGTCTAGTTTGATTCAGAATGACTCGCAAATGACTCAAATTTGGTCATCTGATGTTCACCAGAGGTCATCGGTCGTCAATTAGAGTTTAAGCAATGCTTGCATCACAGTGACCACATAGCTAAGAACGGCACAATACTAGGTGCTCATGAATTTTGTTCAATGATACAAACACTCAAACCATTCAATTGTATGCCATTTGTTTTCTTTTCCAGGTTGGATCCATCTTAAATAACTCCTAGGTTACCAAGCAACAATATCGTCTACCAGTAGGATATCTGCTGCATCCGTTTTGTTTCAAATGATGATTCCAAGGGCAGTTGCAATAGTATGAACAATAGATAGAGTGGAGCCTCCCTAATACAAGATTTTGGGGACCATGTGATTTGGCTTGTAATATCAGGAGCTTACGTGTATTATCCAACTCAATTAACATGGAAAAGTGATTTTGGGATCTCAAAATGACCTTGTATCATCATGGTTTTTGTATTAATAGAGCTTGTATTTACAAAGTGCCACTGTACTTAGCATGCAATCCTTTTGGTTTGGTTTCCAATTCATTGCATTGTAGTATTTCTTCATATAATGTTAAGGAATGTTTAGCCCAATTTATAAAAGCCGAGATAATTTGATGCTGAATAATACATGTGAAATTTGCATGATTGATTTTATTTCTATGTGCTTAATGCAAAATGCACGAGGTTAGAAATTTTCTTAAATATCCCAAAATGTCAAATTTACTAAAGATTGAATATCAATTCTTATTCTTTGTGCACTTAAAAATGTCCTGAAAATTGCAAAATTGTGCAAGCAAATTTCTTGAATTCATGAAATGTTCTGAAAAATGCATCTGTAATATGTACATTAGTACTCGGCTCTTTCTATGACCAAGAAATCAAGATGGTAGATGCATGACAGTCGGGATCACATCTCTTAAGGTCGATATTTGGGATTTAGTAAAGGATAACTTGAGAAAACTCTAGATCTTGTAATTTGACAAAGGTCAAAATATCTCTCAGGTGAATAGTGTACTACTTGTGCTGAGTTGTGAAGGAGATGTGTATTAATTTGTTGAAAAGTAGATATCAAGTATCATAGATAAGTCCTGCAGTATAAATCCCCGTCTCTTTAAACACTGGGCTTCAGGGGTCGTGGGTACAAATTTGCAATATTCTAGAGCAAGGTATACTAAAGTCTGGCCTAGACGTTTGAAAACAGAGATGAGCATTCTGACCTGGCCAATACAGGCCATCCTCTTTGCTTTCAATTATGTTTGGTGGAGTCTGGCTTCTTCACATCTAGAGGATGGTACTCCAAGCCTAGATGCATTTACAAATTTTCATGTAGGGCATTGTTTGTAGACGGTATTACTGTTCAACACAGCCAATCTCTCATAGCATTGGTTTGATCTTGAGTAATTATTTTGCTATATTGTAGAAAGGCCAGGATTTGATTTTGATTCAGTCGCAGCTAAAATTGTCGCTAATGTTAATCTTGAAGACTACGCTAATGTTAATTTTGAAGACTATTCTAATGTTCTAATTTGTTCAAAAATACATGCATCGCAAAAACTGTATTTTCATATTGTTGCTGCCAGATTTAGCAAAGTGCACATGAATGTTGCACTTTCTTTGCCTCTGACTGCACTGGCCTTCATGTTGTACAATCCAGTAATGTTCTAGTCATTAATTATAGGTAGCATATGTAGCTGCTATATGGTTAATTCTAGATCCAAATCCTATATTTCTGTAAGATAAGATCGATACCAAAGTCATTTCTACTCCATATGTGATGTGCTAACATGAAAGATATATGTCGTAGATAACCTTTTCAACTGATATTTATATAAAGTTCAAGAAAAATTTAGTACGTATGTGTATGTAGAATTTGAATAAAATTTCCTGAAGAAATAAACCAAGTAACCCTTCCAGATTTGTGCAAAGGCAGTCAAAACCATTTTGTTTTTAGAAGGCTTCTCATATGTGTACATGTTGAGCATAGCAGACAAAATTCCCAGATTAAGGAATTATTCATAAGATTGTAACAGACTACATGGTACTTTAACAGCTGATATTTATTTGAAATGACATGTAAATATCTCTTCTGAAAAGGTATAAACTTTGACAAATAATTATCAAACGAAGGAGTTACTATGATTATCAAATGTCCAGTTGCATACCAAAATAGAGGACTCATTAGGCCAAGTAAATCAAATTATTTGTTTCTGGAAACATATTTTGAAAATTTTTGGAGGAAAGGAAGGGAACACATTTTATTTTACCAAGATTTATGATAAGCCCACAAATCACATTGATATATGAATTGTCAATTCTGTTTTTGAGTGACACATTGTAAAAGCTAAAAAAGTGACAAAATCTTCTTTAACTAAGTTGATTTTAAATGCCCAATTGCATGGAAATTGTCATAAATTCTCAAAATAATTGAAGTTCTTTCAAGATTCTTTTGACACATATCAAATGGGGGGAAGGGGTGTTAGGTGCTTGAGATAGTTTTAGTGAATAAATATTTGATTTTTTTAAAGAAAAGGGATAGCACTTTTAATTTTGCAGTATTTTGAGTTACTGGAAAAAATGGAACTAAACATAATTTTAATTGGTCTTGGATTAAAACAGGACTCAGACTTATAAATCATACTGATTTTGTTTGGACTTTGAGAGAAAGTAACACATGTTCACAATTAAAACAAGTTTTTTTTTCTTAGAGCAACTCTTAAGGTGCTGTAGAACTAATTGTTTTTAATATTACAAATGGTTTAATTTTTGTATTTCTTCAAATAAATTGAATGATTACTCTAAAACTCCCAATATATTGAACATGATGCTCACAGGCATGTACTTTATTATAACAAGGACAGATTTGCTAAACAATGATCAAAGTATATGTTATATTCTCACCAAATCTCACCCATAGATTTAGAGTGGCGATACCAGACTCGCCGCCATTTTTATTCCGGCATGGGATTCAAATTAGGGGTTTGCCGTTTTTTGCTGATGATGCATTGCATCTTGTCAAAAGGCAGGAATTTAAAAATATTTGCACACGCTTTACGTGCAGTTTGGTGTATCATTAGCATAAAGTATTATTTGCACGGTGTGTCTGTACACGCAACCAAATCTTTGTGTTCGGAGTTGATTTAGGCGGGATCCAAGTGTATCCGAATGCCCCCAATTTGAGCTCCATGGCTGACGACGCCATTACATGGTCTGGTTTACAAAGACCAGGATCTCGCCTCTATCTGTGGTCTTACCTAATTAAAAGATGGCATAAGAGAAAATGAAAAAATGTGCACTATGTTGGGATTTTAGAATATGTTGTATGGGCTTACAAGTCAATATGAAGTTTCCCAAATGGCCACAGCTTGACGTCGTTTTATGTGTCAGCTCCATTAATCTAGGCTGATTATGGGAAATAGAATTGATGTTGTGCCCATTGGAATGATGGTTAAGTTATTTCTTGCCACAGTTTTGTAATTACTAATATAACTCTTATTGAGATTTATTAATCTTATTTGGATTTAAATGTTTATAATAGCAATATAAGAATGGAAAAGAACATAATTAGTCTGTGTACAGGGATAGTCAGTAAATGATACACTTAATTATGCAATGTTATATATTGTATATTATGGTACTTAATGCTGTAATTTATTGTTTTGTGAAAAGTATGGTGATATAAAAACTATAAAGCGTTGTTCGGACATGAACAATATTATCAGTTTATACCTTTTGATACTTTTTTCCTTATTACATGTGAGTACCATGGTGGAAGTAGAAATAATTGTTGATATGGTTAACCTGACTTGTTCCTAATTATTTTGAAATCCTGACATTCCAGTGTGAAAATGCACGTATTAGGGTTGTTTCAGCGTATGTAGCTGTTGCGTTATTGTGAGTAGCTGAGGTAATAACTGTTCAATCAAAAATGACAAGACTAAATTTTCTAGAAAAGGACAAGGTTGATATAGAGAGTATCCACTTCACTCATGCGTGATCACAAACAAAAGAGGTCATTCTCTTAGTAATCTTTATTCAATCAATGACCCTGAATCTGTCGGGCTGTTTTGAAGCAGTTAATATGCTAACGTGCATGACGTTCCTGGTGTTGCTCTCCTGAATGGTCTGAATATTGTATAGCATTCCCGCAAAGATGGCCGCTATTTAAGCTAATCCAAAACACGGATCACCTCTATTGTGCATCATCATGATGTAGCCATAACTATGACTTACACTTTGTAATCTGTTTTAGAACAAATGTTTTGTGTATCGCTGTCATGGCATGCAGTAGAGCTAAAACTTCATAACTCAACCTGTCTGCCTGGAAATGTTGTTGTTACTCTTTAGAATAAAACTGTTTTTTTCTGGTGACCACCAGTTGAAAGACTCAGCATGCTTGTCGCAAAATATTCTTTGCAGTGTAATTAGTCAATACTGCACATTTCAAAAAAATATACAACAAGCATCAGTCAACTGTAGGGCTGATAATGATGAATTAAATCACTTCCCGTCATTAGATTAGTGTAAATAATTAATCTTTGATACTTATTTGAATGAAATGTCTTGATGTCTCCTACAGATGAATTCTAGTATTTCGCCTTTGTAACACTTGCCTCCAATTCTTAAGTGTTGTTTTGAGTGATGGTGTAAATGTGTCAATCAAAAACATCCTCTTCCAAAAACATTCCATTTGTATTGTGTGATAGCTATGTAACATAGTAACCAATATCCCATATTAATCTCCAACATTTCCCCATGTACGTTCAATCCTCCCACTGTCTTAAACTGAGCATTTGGAAATAAGAAATTTAACACAAATGGTAGATAGCATTTTGGACTCAAATTTGATTGGGTCTTTAAATTTAGCAGTTGTATGGTTAAGATTTTTTTCTGTTATTATTTTGATTTTGTATGATAAATCAATGGCAATGAAAGTCTCAAACAGGGTTCTTGGATAAAATGGGGGTGTTGTATAACAATACAATGAAAAGGTTATTGATTTTAAAATCAATCCTTAGATCAATTTGCTTTGTGACATTTCCATTAAATGATTTTGCCAGACAGACCATCCTTGCTAATGGCAAGGTCTTGCTAGGGGTCAGACATATTTTTTTCTTCAAAATTTTAGTTCTTTCTTTTTAATTCTTTGTGAAATTTATATAACTAGATGTTTTATTTTCAGTTTTGATATCCCGTTTCTGTAATGTATTAAATCAGAATATTATCAAATGACATACTATTTTCAGTTGTGAATTATTTTGTAAAATTGTAGTTATAACACAAGAGCAGGAAGCAAGTCAAAATGTCCTGGAATATTTTAGGATTTCTGAAAAGAACTCTCTTCGTATTATTTTTCATTGGGCAATATTTAAAAATACATATTTTCAGTCAAATTTCTTTGCTTGCTTGCAACTGCAAGCAAAATAATTATTTGCCCCTCTGGCCCCTTATTTCATAAAATTGAATAACCTGACAAGAAATTTTCCATTGTTACCATTTAAAATGGCGAGGTTTTGTTTGAAATGTTATTTGCCCCTCTACTCCAATTTTACAACATGGAATAGCCTGCCAGAATACTTCATTACCGGCATAATGTTGAGTCTTTATTGAAAGCTACCGCTTTGCATCCCTGTTTTAAAAAATAGAATAACCTGACAAGAATATCCAATTATTTGTAAAGGTGTTTTATTCCACAAAATATTTGCCCGTCCATACCCCTTTCAGAAAAATTAAATATCCTGATGGAATGTTGATGTGTATATCCTGATGGAATATTCTATTATTTGCACAGGGTTATTTTCTTAACTTAAATGATGTGCCTCTCTGGTTACCCAGAAAAGGGAGTCATTTTGGCAAATAATAAAAGGACATTTTCACGAAAAAGTGGACGCGAGAAAAATATTGAAAAAAGGATGTAACTATTCAATGAAAAATGCTACCACCATATAATTGGTATCAACAGAAAGCTATTTTGAAGCTCTTTAAA
>JXSR01S017954.1:0-11376 GCA_000969725.1 Ophiothrix spiculata
AGGGTAAGCATATGCAGTCTTATGTGTGCAATACTAAAGCTATGAACATTAGAAAATATAAAATTTCAGTTCTATTGACTGCTTATTTTTTCTGAAATGCTTTTTTTTTTTTTAGAGGGACACATCCATAACTCTGGAACTCTTGATCATATCTGGACCAAACTTGGAACCTGAAGAGTTTTTGGTCCTGAGTATTTTAAGGCGGGTCCAGTTAGCGATCAGGATCTACGCGTAGCGCAGGTTCCAAGCTAGTTACAGAAACAAGGCAAAAATTGAAGGGAAAAAAAGAATTTACTCACTTACTCGTTATAATGATAACTTGACAGCAGAATTAATGTCATTTTAAATGTCACCAATTGGCAATTTAGAGCTCTGTCTTTTCTGTTCACAATCCAAGTCTCAGATCTTCATAATCCTCTTAACAATGTTAACTTTCAATATATTTGCTTTAGTGTTGCTCTGCAAAACGGCTTTGAACCTCTGAGGGCACGTGTTTGCAATTAGGTTTCAACTACGAACTGCCTTGTCAGAAGGTGTCATACGATGTACAACTTCCAGTACTAACGACAAGCTTTAAAAATTCAATGTCAGGCAGGTTCTAAGCTGGCTTCATATACAATTGATTGATATATGAATGTGAAATTCCTGCTTCAAATCCTAGTTGTTAAATGGTTCTTTTTAAATTTTCCTCTTATTTAAAGGTCAGCAAAGAAGCTTTTCCTATGAATGACCAATCTTCTTGATTCAATGTTTAAATATCATGAATATCAGTCAACGGAAGGGTAGGGTATTTATAAACAGGTAATTACCCTGCTTAATCAAGTATTTACTAAGCGTTTTTAATTGGTTTGCTTTTTTTTTTCCGTGGACAGCTTGTAGAATTAGCTCGTAAAAAGCTCGTAAAAATTCCATACGACTATTTTACGTTAAGACTGGAGTAGAGTTGATTCAGCAAAAAACTGATCCCGTGACTTTAAAAATTAAAGCCTTCTTCAAAAGAATCGTGATGTAAAGTCTGTTAATATGACCGGACATTGGCTTTGTATTTATCATTCAATTCGTGTAGAATTGAACTCAAATAGCAAGACGTAGAGTTTTGTTTGTCAATGTTTTCTTATAAAAGGTCAATAGAAGTCAGTTTATTTTCCGAAGTTTATTTGTTTATTTTAAGATATAATATTGACTTTGTCAATTTTAATTAATAATCAAGAAAACGACGTTACACTGTTGTTTAATCAGTTCAAATTCAACGGTCGTTATAACAATAAAACGTTTGTTGTGATTGATTTAGACTTATCCTTGTTGAATAGAGCTTCTTCTAACTGTTAAGAACAAAGTCTGAGTCCAATTTTCATAAAGATAGCGACTTATTTTCTGTTAAGATATTTTGCGTGGCTCTTAGCTTTGTACTGACAGAAAATCGAGCTTGGTTCGATTATTTTCGATAGTCCTTACATAAGATGAATATTTGTATTTCTAGAAGGTAGCAAGAAAGAAGAGGGTTTATTTTACTTGTAAATGCTCCCCTTTAATTCAATTCGTAAAAAAAAATACATACGACTATTTTTACGCTAAGACTGGAGTAGAGTTGATTCAGCAAAAAACTAATCCCGTGACTTTAAAAATTAAAGCCCTCTTTAAAAGAATCGTGATGTAAAGTCTGTTAATATGACCGGACATTGGCTTTTTATTTATCATTCAATTCGTGTGTTCATTTGAACTCAAATATCAAGACGTAGAGTTATTGTTAGTAATCCTTGTCAATATTTTCTAATAAAAGGTCAATAGAAGTCAGTTTATTTTCCGAAGTTAAATTGTTTATTTTTAGATATAATATTGACTTTGTCAATGTTAATGAATAATCAAGAAAACGACGTTACACTGTTGTTTAATCAGTTCAAATTCAGCGGTCGTTTTAACGACAATACGTTTGTTGTGATTGATTTAGATTTAGCCTTGTTGAATAGAGCTTCTTCTTTCTGTTAAGTAAAAAGTCTGAGATCAATTTCCGTAAAGATAGAGATTTATTTTCTGTTCTCTTAGCTTTGTACTGAGAGAAAATCGGGCTTGGTTCGGTTGATTATTTAAGCCTGATAAGCTCCTATTTTAGATTTAACGACTACACCATAATACTGATAATGTAATACTCGTTCAGCCGATCACTAAGACACTCATTTATTGTTCTTAAAGACCCCTTTTCAACGATAATCACAAATGTTTCAACATTTGGCCTTCTAGTGTTTTACGTACAATTTCTCCAAAGCCTTATATTTGGCCAAACTGTAAATATTTAAGCCCTTATTTTCCCAAAATTTCTTAAGCTTTTGTCTACCTGTTAAAATTTGACAAGTATTATATAAGGAGCTAGTTCCCAGCAAACCCAAACGTGTCTGAAACGTTTCCGAAACGTTTTGGAAAGGTTCCTAATTGGTTACAGTCGTTTTGTTTTTATCAAACCTTTTGCAACGTTTTTGAAACGTTTTAAACTGGTAAAAAGATAACTTTGGTTAAACAAAAACGTTTTAGAAACGTTCAAAAAAAACCCCACTATTAAGGCATGGTGTAAGAGGTTTTTCTACCGTAAACTCAACGTTTTTTAAACAGTTTTGTAACGTTATGTTTAAACGTTTTTAACGGAAAAAACTCCACATTTTCACGTTTTGAAACGTTTTTTTGGAAACGTTTTCTTACCCAAGGTTAAACCGTTTTTAACGTTAAAAAAATGTTATTTGGCTAGCTGAGTTGTCAACTAGAGTTAGCAGGGTTTCATGAATATGGAGCCTGGTCTTCGGGCCGCACACCTATAACAAAATAAAAATTGAATACCTGGATCATTTTCGTTATGATTACGCAGGACAAGCACAACAACAAACCTACTTGTCCCCAATGACCTCCTGGCTTGAAAAGTAGAAGGTGGATTATGGCACAGTAGTCAGGAGTGGATGTCCGCGTCGTCTGCGTCGTTGTGGAAAGGGTTGACATTTGCCTCTAACTTCTGCATACTTCGATGGATTTCGATCAAACTTTGGTCATGGGTGCAGCATGGGAGCCCGCAATTGTTGGTGGGGTCAAAGGTCACATACTGAGATCAAAAGTCATATGAGGTCAAGTTGCGAAATAGGCTGAACTGGTCAATTTGGCCTTATCTGACTGTAATTTGAAAAGTGTTGCGTCAATTCAAATCAAAGTCGGTAGCAATGATCATTGGGTGGGGGACTAGGGGTGAGGTGAAGGGTGTTGACGTCAAAGGTCATATAGGGGTCAAATTTTCAATTTCGTCCGATAGGTGTCAAATTGTTTGTCTTGGACCAGCAATCAAAAGTGTCAATAGTGACCCGTCGTCTGACCTTTCCTTGGGGTCAAAGGTCAAAAGAAAGGTCAAATTTTCAACTTTGTCCGATATCAAAGGTTAAGGTGTCAAATTGTTCGTCTTGGACCTCTGATCAAAAGTGTCATTGCATGTGACCCCATCGTCCGACCATTCCCTTGGGGTCAGATTTTCAATTTTGCCCGACTTCAAAGGTTAAGGGGTCAGTTTTTTCGCCTTAAACCAGTGATCAAAAGTGTTAATGGTGACCTGTCGCCCGATCTTTCCCTTGGAGTCAAATATCTACATTTTTTGGGATCGCGCTGGCCAGGGGGATCGCGTGGTTCCGAGAACCAGTATTTTTATGTTCTACCCATACAGCCTACCAAGTGGTGCCTTTTACTCAGTACTGTAACAGTGGGCTTTAAATTTGTTTTCCATTCCTGTTGCGACAATTTTCAATGAGTTTTAATGAAAATGATTGGCCTGTTCTTTTAAAAATGTTTATACCAAATGCCACTATTTTAATTTTGATCTCTTTTTTTATATATGCATCCTTCCAAAATCCTGGGACCAATATGACCTCTTTTTAAATACACCATACCTGAAAACCCCCGCCCCCTTGAAAAAATGCTGCAGCACGCCGTAAGCCTCTCTATAAATGCATGATTACAATTTTATACAAGGGGCCCCTGAATTTTAACCTGGCCCAGGGCCCTGGCAAAGCTAAATCCGGCACTGAATTCAGGAAAAACATTATTTTTTGTTTAACTCAAAATAATTTTTAAATATGTATTTGACATTCAATGGTAATTACAGTTATCAAACATGTACTTTATTTGCTAATGTTTATAAATTGTGTAGCATGATAAGAGTTAAACAAACGGTTTAAAAATGGTTTCGTACCTACGTTTAATCGTTGAAAAAATCCTAAGAGCCAGTATGTTAAGTAGACATGTTTAAGTCAAATATTAATAAAAGCATGTAATCAAAATACAGAAAATTGAAATTGACTATTTTACTGCTTATTTTTCCTCAAAACTTTACCATGTGTGCATCCCGAATGTGTAAAGTGTGTTCCGATTATGCATTATACACCACCTGTAATTTTGATACAAATTGTATACTCATTAATACCGACTTGAAGAGGGCAGTGTTGTTAATACGAGTTAGTGAGCAAACGGGTTTAAAAAGTTATCAGCAAAATTAGCATGCATTACAGAATGATATTATAGGTTTTAAGTTAATTTAATTTTACACTAAATACTGAGGTCACATATTAAACCTGCCTTGCTTGACACTCTGATATTCCTATTTTGAAAATAAGATGTGTCGCACAGCTTTCATAAACCCTCAATGATGTAAATCGCTATATATTTATTGGACTTTTCATATACCCTTTTAAATCAGAGTTTCGCTGCGTTATCTTGGATCATAGAGTGCTCGATCTACAGGCATTGATCATCAAATCTGACTTCGACAACAACAATGTGGATCGTCGAATGTACATTCTATGGTGTCGAAATCAGTCATGACCTATACTCAAAGGAAAGTCGGAATTAGTGCTGTTAGAGGACGTGTTTAATATTTAAACAACTTTTCATTGAGGATACACTTTTTAGAAATAGAAAGGACAAGCGCAACAAAGGGCGTTCTTATAAAAATGTTACGAGTATAGGGCTTTCTTTTAAAAATGTTACGAGTATAGACCGGTAAAACCCCGCTAATCCGAAGGATAGCTAGTCCAAAATTGAAATAAGGTTACGAGTTAAAAAACAGCATAAGGTTCGCCATCCGAAAATGAAAAAGGGTTCTCCAGTGCAACAATAAAATAAAGTTCACTGGTCCGAAAGTAAAAGAAATACCGCTAGTCCGAAAACAATGATGTTGGTAATCATTATCATTAATCATTTTTAGGACTAAGCAAAACCTAAATTTATTATATTTTAAGACTGGCAATTAATGAAACGCACAAAACCGAAAAATAAATTCAATGTATAGACCTAAAGCATTAGTTGCTTCAGTTCATGGTGTACTCCTCGTGACGGTTAAAGAGTACCCAAAGAGGGTGCACAACCCCCCCCCCCCCCCACCCCACCGAGAAACTAAAAGCAGCAGCGTCTCTATTCGTTATATTTGTTGAGACTCGTTAATTAAAAGGACGAAATTTACCTATAGACATACACACACTAATCATAAGTATTGCAACATCGTCGACTGTGGTTTGGCACAAAATTCAAATAGTGTTTTGTTTTCAAAACGTTGGTATGAAAAAAATGTTATGCTAGTTTTAATCATATCTTTATTAAGTTGTTTTCATGTTTCTTTTCTTTAATTATCTTGATGAATTGACACATATGAATAACTAGTGGACTAGCCATACAAATTAATGATAGCGACGATTCACTTCTACACTCAGATTAAGCATTTCTTTGAGAGCTGATATCTGTCGAGGATCAGATGTTAAATTAATCAACTCATGTCTCTTGAAACGTTTGTTATTCAAGACTCGTTTGTTAATGTTATCTCACGTGTCTTACTTCAAATTTGCGTTATGCGCATATGCGTTTAGATTACTCTGCTAACGATGTTAAGTTCGAAGATCCAGTCATCAAAAATGTGCGTGCAGTCGAGGGTGACGTCATTTTCAAGAATTTTCAACTGTTGACATGTTCCTAAAATACTTTAACATTGGTTTTACCTAGGGGGCACGGGGGTATACCTGACACGGCGGATTGTCAAGACGTGTCCTATCTAAAAGTGTTTTATGGATCTAAAGCAACATCCATAGGTAGGACACATAAATCAATCAGCTGCACAGGGGTAGAAATCAAAGATGGCCGCCAAAATTCCCGCCAAAATACTATATTTTAATTATAATGGCATAAAAGTATCTTGTAAAACACTTTATGTTCAAAATTATTATTGGGAAATGGCTTCTAGAGCTACAAAAAATACAATTGACTCCAAGTTATGTCATATGCATATTTCAAATTCAAGATGGCCGCCAAAATGGCCGCCTAAAATAACCGATTTTCATTAAAATCAACTAAAACAGCCTTTAAACTGTCTGATATCATATATACTCAACAGGAAATAACATTAAGGGTTCCAACAAGATCATTTGTCCCTAATTATATTGTAAGCTTGATTCAAAATTAAAATGGCGCCTGTTCTGAGATTCAAAATGGGCTCCAAAATGTCTTTTTATGCGCAAAAATGGGTTAGAGGCACTTCAAAACCGTATCAAAAACAACACATGTTTAAAATATTCGATGGGAAATGGCTTTGAGGGTAGCATTCCTTCTTTTATAAGGGTGTCAGCATGTTTCAAATCCGATATGGAGCCTTTTTAGAGATCCAAAATGGCTGCCAAAATACGATCTTAGGCAAAAAATGGGTTAAAGATGCTTTTAATCTGTATCAAAAACACCAAATGTTCAAAATAAGCGATGGAAAATGGCTTTGAGGGTAAAAATAAGATTATATCTTTCCAAATAAGGGTGTTAGCATACTTTAATTTCAACATGGAGCTTGTTTAGAGATCCAAAATGGCCGCTGCATTTTGCAAAAATGGGTTAGAGACACTTCAAAACAGTATCAAAAACAGAGGCACTTTAAAAAACAGTATCAGAAACACCAAATGTTCAAAATAGCCGATGGAAATGGCTTTGAGGGTAAAAATAAGATCATTTCTTTTGTAAGCATGCTTAAAATTCAACATGGAGCTTGTTTAGAGGTCCAAAATGGCCGCTGCATTTTTATGTTCAAAAATAGGTTAGAGACACTTCAAAACAGTATCAAAAACACCAAACATTCAAAATATCCGATGGAAAATGGCTTTTGAGGGTAACAATAGTAGCATTTCTTCTCAAAAAAGGATGTTAGCATGTTTCAAATCCAATATGGTGCCTATTCTGGCCACCAAAGTACGATTTTATGCTTAAAACGAGTTAAAGTGACCTTGAAACCATAAAACACCAAATGTTCAAAAGAATCAAAAGAAACTGGCTTTGTGGGTAACTATGGGAGTATTTGTACCCAAAGGTTGTCAGCACGTGATAATCCAATTTTGTAATGTAACAAAGTCATTTATATCCAGTTTCTTTCATAAAATTGTATTTTGGCGACCACTTTGATTCACAGTATAGACCCCATCATAGAATTTAAGCATGCAAACAGCATTACATAGGAAGAAACGTTCACATCGTTACCATTGAAGTCATTTACCATCTATTATTTTGTACATTTGATGTTTTTGATACCGTTTTAAAGTCATTTTAACCAAGTTTTGAGCCTAGAATTGCATTTCAACGGCCATTTTGAATCTCAGTTAAAGCTCTATATTGGATATGGAACATGGTAAAACCCTTATTTGAGCAGAAATATTCTAATTGTTATCCTAAAAGCCATTTCCATCAGATACTTTGAACATTTGGTGTTTTTGATATAGTTTTAAAGTCACTTGAACCCATTTGGGGCAAACAATTATATTTTGTCGGCCACTTTTGATCTCAGTACAGGCTCTTTATTGAATGCAAAACATGCTTACACCCTTATTTGGCAAAAAATGCTCCTATATTTTACTTACAAAGCCATTGTCATTTGATTATTTTGAACATTTGTTGTTTTTTGATACCGTTCGGAAATGCCTAAAACCCTATTTTACACATAAAATCATATTTTTGAGGCCATTTTGGATCTCTAAACAGACTCAATATCAGATTTGAAACATGCTAACACCCTTATTTCAGAAGGAATGCTACTATTGTTACCCGAAAAGACATTTTCCATCGAATATTTTGAACATTTGGTGTTTTTGATACTGTTTTGAAGTGCCTCTAACACATTTTTGAGCATAAAAACACATTTTGGCGGCCATTTTGAATCTCAGAACAGGCGCCATTTTGAATTGTATTTATATTTTTGAACCCTAATTGTTATTTCCTGATGATAATTTATGATATCAGGCACTTTAAAAGCTGTTTTGGTCAATTTTAAAGAAAATCAGCTATTTTGGCGGCCATTTTGAATTTGAAATATGCATATGACATAATTTGGAGTCAAAAGTGTTTGTCAAAGCTCCAAAAGCCGTTTCCCAATAATAATTTTGAACACAAAGTGTTTTATAAGATACTTTTATGCCATTATAATGAAAATATAATATTTTGGCGGGAATTTTGGCGGCCATCTTGGATTTCTACCCCCGTGCAGCTGATTAATTTTTGTGTCCTACCTAGGGATGTTGCTTTAAGTCCATAGAACACTATGGACACAGAGGACACATCTTGACAATCCGCCGTGTCAAGTTTACACTAAATTTGGGTTCGTGCCCCCTAGGTATTTGCTGAGAATGACGATAAATTGGATGTTTATATTGATATTCCCGTCAATTGTCGCAAGTTTTTCGAATGAATACATACCAATGAAATTCAAACCATGAGTTATACACCACTTTTTGTCATCAAAGAAAGACAATGGTCGTCGCCGTCATATCTAAAACTCAAACACTTATTCTTTAATTATCAAAACTTAATTAGACCCACACTCCTTAATGAAAATGCAACCCCCCACCTATGGTTTTTCCCCGCTGCATAAAAACACAAAAGCAACCGACCTCAGGCATTTGGGTAATCTCTTTTGCATCATTTGCGATCATTTTGATGATAAAATTAGGGGGGTACCACATAAGGTGGAGTTAGGGTAGGCCGTCAAAGTTGGGGTGTGGGGGGTTGGTGAAGCCCCGGAAAATTTTAAGTCGTCATTTTCAAAAATATATGCATGCTATGAAGCTAAAATTTGCAGGGCATGTTTGAATTATCATTTTTATTCTTTATTAGCAAAAAAACCGACGAAAATCGGTCATATAGAACTTTATAGCAAAATTCTGATTTTGGTAGCCATTTTTCCTCAAATCTTGATTTGTTCGATTTTCGACCTTTATGACGTCATAATTACGTAACGTCTTGGTCGATTTTTAAGAATCTATGACTCTAAGTTATGACATTTGCCACATGGATAAGGTAAAGGAGACCAAAAACAAATTCTATTTATGTTAAATTCATACAACAAATATTTAATTTATGCAATATGCATATAATTAATTTCAAAAAATGAATAGCGCCACCAATAATGACATTTCAAAATATAGGCTAAAAATGATGTTTTATGATCTAAAATGAGCATTTTTCGAGATAAAATGTGAAAATAAAATATAAAAACAAATTTAACAGTTCAACACCTAATTCCAGAACCAATTTTAACACTTGTAAGGGGCTGCAGTTATTGTAACAGTGCATTTTTGTTGAAAATTTAATAAATGAACGCATCAAACAGTGGTGACCTATCTATTAATAGCAAAACCAAGTCCATAGGGGATTCCGTTCAAAAAAAAATTAGGGGGAGGGTTGTAACAACCCCCCCCCCCCTCCCTTTGGGTAGACGTGTTACAAAATATAGCCTGGGTAGACGAGGGTTAAAGATGTCATATACTGCCGGGAACCATCCCACGTTCACCACAACCGTATTTTTGTAAATTGAGGGGTGTTGAAGGATCATTTTGTACTTTACTTCCAAGCATTCTCTTGGCGCGGTCAAGCGTGACCAAGACATTCAATCACCTGTGTATCACTCTACTACAGATGAACATTTCATATGACCACTCAACTTGAGTAAAGAAGTGACGGGGTCAAAGGTTGGGTCAATTCAAATTTGACCTAAAAATCAAGTTTTTGATCCATTTTTGTTATTGCCCCCTTACCAGTACATGAGAACATTTATCACATTCCGAGTTTCATTTCACACCCAACAAGATTAGCTATCAAATCTGACAAAAATCAACATACCTTTCCAGATATGTTCATCATAAACTGAACTTTACATAAAAATTGATTTAAATATTTTTATTCCAATTATATGAGCAACCGTGTAGTAATTGTTTTAAAAAAGTGGCCATTTTGGCCGAGAGTCGAATTTTCTGGTCCGGAAATACTTTGTGACAGGTCATAATTACATAACATCTCGACCGATTTCCATGATCTTGGTGTCAGTGGAAAGAAAAGACCCTACCAATATAACGTTAGGGGTCCCAATCTCAAAATCACAGAGGGTGGTACCCCCTCCCTCCTGTCCCCTAAAGAAGACGTGTTACAAAAAAGGGAAGACGAGGGTTTAGCTAATACCGTATTGGATAAAAGTAAATAACCGATGTTAAGAAAATACCGAAAATGAAGGTCCGCTAAGGTCCGAAAGTAAAAAAGTTTCGCTAATCCTAAGGTTCACCTTTTCCGTTTTCGAACTGGTGAACCTTTTTTCATTTTCGGACTGGCGAGCCTTAGAATTAGGGAACATCTTAGATTAGCGAGAACCTTATGACTAGCGAAACTTTGGACTAACAGGAAGTTACCCTTTGAAAAGGATGTGTAGATTCGTTTGCTCTGCATTATCTTTGTGTTATTGGTTTGTTTAATAATGAACGCAGTGATTTTATCACGTGTGCTGTTGATGTAAAACGCACAAAATTGATGAGAGAAGAGAAGTTATTTTGAGAATCAGCGCTGTCACTTTATTACACCTGTTTTATGATAAGCGCTCCATTGTAATTCTCCCCTGTGGTGGTTACAAGGAAACGGTCTATGAACTGTGATTTTGTCTCCTTTTCGGGTACGATTCCCAATTCACGACGAAAATTTTCGAGTCATACGAAAGGGCTTGACGCAATGGTCTTCCACCACGATGCAGAAAAGTATTGAAACATGATTCAAAGATAGATGTAGTAATTTAAAGTGTATTGAATGATGCAGAAAAATTGCGCCAGAGCCTCTATCATTATTAATAATAAAGACTACTTCAAACCAGGTAGATATGCGTTTCTCTTAATATTTTTGCGTCATGACTTAAAATGCATTTCGTCATGGTTCTTGCATCGAAGCCTTCCGAATATTGGAAAATATTCAGTCCTGAATTGGGAACAAGGCCTTACACTCTCAAGAGATCTCTGGAGTTCGGACCAGACCTGTGAGTTAGACCGGTTTTATGGGACCCCATTAGTTCCACTTGCAATTGTATTA
>JXSR01S017954.1:34306-45788 GCA_000969725.1 Ophiothrix spiculata
TGAAGTGATTTAATGTTATTTTTATATTTTGACCAAACAATGCAACTTTGGCAAGAACTGGTTTCTTTTATTTACTTTAGACTTGCCTATTAGCATGATTAGATTCTGGGACAAACTCATTTTCTCTGACATTATTTAGGTTCACCGGTAAACTCAAAGCATAATCAATTCTTAGCAAATGAGAAAACATTTGCGATACTTCCATGACGTTGTCCATGAAAAGAGTCAATGGCTCATTCCAGTGAAACCTAAACCTTTTTTGATTTCAATCAAAAAATCAGCTTTCTTATTTGACCATATGAGCAGTTTTTTTTAGGCATACGTTTGTTACTTGGGACGTGATTAGTATTTGCTAATAAGAAATTTTGAATTTTGTCCGTGCAGGAATGAGCACATGTTTTAATTCAAAAATGTCACAAACGTTACCAAAAAGTTACACCAAAATGTCACAAACGTTACCAGACGTTACCAAACAAAACATTGCATTAAAAGAAATCCTGACCATAGAATTTCCTACCACTTGTATGAACTATTTGCAAATATTTTACCCATCATCTGTTAAAAGCGCAATAAAAAATTCGCTTACATGTCAGAGAATCTTTACTTTGAAGTCATTTGGAGCAAAAAACCATTTCCGAAAAAAGTCACAATCGTTACCAAACGTTACATGAACTTTATTTAGTATTTTGGCAATTATTTTAATCTTTAAACGCCTGCATGTCTTGATCCCACCAATGAGCACCATTATTAACAACAAGCTTGTTGATAAAATGTTTATGCTAGGTTCTGTGGCCAATTAAAAGTGAAATGTTTCAATTTTTCGGTCACAAACGTTACTTTGGAATCACCTCAATGTTTTGGGAATCACCCCAATGTTTTGTTTGTGATGCATTTCCAATGCATTGATGATGCATGTAGGGTATCAACCATTTTTGTTAACTTTACCCAGAAGAAAAAGAGCCAGTAGCGTAATTTTATCACAAGATACTTAAAGACATATTTGCATAGTCAACGTGCAATGTAAACTATTTCTCCCACTTTTAAGGGACTGTCAACTTACCGTCAATTATTGATCACTTCCTGAATTACCTGACGTTTTGCTTAGAAATTTGACGCTTGATCCAATGAGGTCATCATTGGACCAAGCGTCACATTCTGCTACTCGAGGCATGTTTTACCCACAATTATCGAAATTTTTTAGAAAATCTTTAAAAAAAGTGTTGTCGTTTTCTTTTCACTAATTGGCTAACATCCACTCCAGATCCGTAGATTTTAGGTAAAACGCAAAGACCTAATACGACCGCACTCAAGGAAAAAAAAACACTCACAAAATCACACTTATTTTTAGGGTATGTCTTCCCTATTTCTTGTTTATCTGGTTTGTATTGTTTATACAACTTTTTTGTTTATTTCAAATGGGCATGCTTACTTCAGGCCTTCCTAGGCCTTTCAAGCACGTCCTCAATATCATGTTTGTACTGCATATGTTTTAGTTTTTAAGCTGTTGTATTGTTTTGATATTGAAATAAAGTTTGAATGAATGAATGAATGAATGAATGAATGAATGAATGAATGAATGAATGAATGAATGAATGAATAAATGAATGAAGACATATTTCCAAAAGTTTTATTTTCTTTTAATTTAAAAATGTTTTTAAAACATTATATGCTTCTAAGTGCAAGTTTGGGTTATGAATCTATGCTACGTTGGCAAGTTTATAGGCTTTTTAAATTAGGGTATCCGAACTCATGAATATCCATACGCATGTCTAAAACGACCTTTCCTGTAATTGTTCAAGAATTAAAAAAAAAAGAAAACTAAGTGACATTAAAAAATTGTTGACCATTACGCCTTGGTGGAGACCAGCTTTTTTAATAATCTTTCCTGATCGTAATGACTGGGTTTTACAGTAAATTATAAGGTAGCAACTCTCACACAATATTAGTTCACGCTTTATTCCGTCTATGGAAAGCGGATTTTTATTCCAGGGGGATCTTGAGTACTTTTACACCGGGAGTCATTGTTGCAAAGCGAGTGAATACTTATCCTCTTCCCTAACCCGACTTGGGAGATAGAAACGTTATCTGCAATTCTTTCTAAATAGTCGGACATCATACAAAATTCAAATAGTATTAAGCATATTGATTTAAATGTTGAGAGTAAAAATGAATTATAGCTTAATCCGTTTCACGTTAAGTGTATCATTTACTATATATAGTTTGAATTATTAGTATATTTACAACGTCATTGTAAAATCACCACACTGATATACTGTTGGGCAATTTTTTAGCGTTGGTTAAACTATGAACAACCCAATTGTTGGGTAAGTAATATTAACCAACTGTTGATGAAATTTTACCCAATATTTGGGTAATTAGCTAAAACTTTTACCCAACAGTTAGGTAATTAGCCAACATTGTACGCAACGTTGGTAATTATTTACCCAGAAGTTGGGTTGTTCATAGTTGAACCAACGTTGGGTAAATTATTTACCCAACGTTCTAACAGTGCATGAATAAATCGATCTTGCAAACATTCAAATATATACATATGCGCGATATATTGTAGCTGTGGAAAATATTACAAAATAGCACAGCAGCTACTTCTGCTCCTAGATGAGGATGAACTCGGAGAAGGCCTCGGTGCAGGCAAGGCACGCCTCGACGAACTTCCACTATCAAGACTATCCGCAATACGGCGCAATCGTTGCTGGTAACTTGCCATTGGACTGATGTAGTTTGTACGTAACCAGGACGCTTTGTAAGTCATAATCTCCTCCACGCGTTTTCTTTCTCCACTAATAAGGATCGATTCCGAGACGACGAGAGTATTGTTGACAGCACTTAACTCAAAAAACTTGTTGCTTCTGTCGCCACACATAGCTTCTTCAAGAAAAATGCACTTGCCATTAAGTAGATCGGGGCTGAGAAGTAGGCAAAATATAAGTAATTTATCAATGTCATCGCTATCCAACAATCGGTAATTTTTGTAATCCCTTAAACGTCGCAGGTCTCCATCGTTGTCCATCTTGATAAGAGTGCAGATACAATTTAAGTAGTACATTAGCTTTGCAGTGTCGTTATTAGGAACAGTAGTTGCATGTCCAATATCACGAAGACCAATCCGTGTTCTTTGAGCAACCGCTGCCATACTTGAATCTGATATCTAGATAAAGGAAAATGTGTACACATTTGTTTGACATGAACTTCTATACTTTTACTATTAAAGTGGTCACTATCTTTCATGATTTTATACCCTAAACAACGCGACAGAAACTTTAGTTCCACTTTTACAAGAACTCTTATGCTAAACCAATTCATATTTGTTTGTTATATCTAAAAGGCCAAAGGTAAATCCATGCTGCTGTGGCTTTTGTATGGATATAATTGATAATAGCGAGAAGTGATTCCAAATACCCACCCCTCCCCCGAGCAAGTGACAGAGAAGTAACAAATCATTTTCATTTTCTTAAAGGTTTATCTTCCAATAATGATGTGCGTTTACCGTGCAGTTGGTGCATGTTTCCAATCTGAATTCGAGTTCTTTTTGTTAGGATGTCGATTTTATTTCGAAAATTGTAAGAACATAAGATTTTAACTAGTACGAAATTTTAACTTTTATTTTACTTTTACAAATTTATTGCAAGCTTTATTGTCGATAAAAATATTGACGTGTTTGATATTGTGAAATATAAAAAACAAACATCTTGTGTGGTACTGGCCCATCGAAATACAGGGTGTATCAAAAAGAGATTTACAGTTAGAGAATTGCTTCAAATTCAAAAAGTACATGTACGATGCATTCAGTAAAATCACGTTTTATGAAAAGAAAACTAGAAAATTGTCTTTTTATTAATGAATGTGGGATAAGGCATGGTTCCCAGTTCATGACGAAATGTCTTCCGACATACGAAAGGGCTTGACGCAAGAGCCATGACGAAATGTATTTTGAGTCATGATGCAAAAATATTAGGAAAAACGCATAACTACCTTCTTTAAATTTTTCTGCATCATTCAATCAACTTTAATACATTTATCTTTGAATCATGACTCAATATTTTTCTGCATCATGATGAAAGACAATTGCGTCAAGCCCTTTCGTATGACTCAAAAGCTTTCGTCCTGAACTGGGAACCATGCCTAACGACAAATATCAAGAATTATTTTGTAAATGGTGAATAAAATCTTGAAGAACTAGAAGGTAAAACAAATGACTTTAAACATTTCATTTTGGTCTTGAAATGACAGTTTAAGTATTATACATATGCAAATATGTCTTTACAAGATAATATGACCACGATCTTTCTTGTTTTAACACAGTTGATTAAAAGGTTTTCTTTCACTCTGATCTGTTATGTGACTTGCACTAATTATTAAAGTTTAGAAGCTTTTAATTAGCCATTTTTGTTGTATCTGTTGTGGACAATACCTATTATTTAGTCTGCTTATTAAGTAAAATAAAAATTTACAGAATGTAGCATACTCTTTAAACATCTAGAAGCACTTGACTGTAAGCTTAGCGTTATCTTAAAATATAAAATATAAGTTACAAGCAATAATTCATATTACTACCCATTGCTACCGCGGAACATCATGATCAATTTATTGAACATTTTTAATATTATTGAGACCATGAATTTGTTAAATTCCGGGCTCGTCGGTTAAACTGGCATACTATTTTGCTGTCCATGGTAGCTATACAAAAGATTTTGTAACTAAATAAAATTGATCATGTACAAACCTCCTTAAACAGATCTCTAACATTACTTACGTTGACGAAAATAGCAAGAGATACAAACCAATGATGTGATGTCAACCAACTCCAAGTAACAAATGTAGTTAAACATTCACAGCTTTTCATGCTAGAATTGCTGAAATACCCTTGTTTACCAGGAAATCGCCCTGTAAATTATTCTCTAATTATTGATAACGTTTGGGATCATCATGTAACGTGTTTCGAAATGATCATAATAATTTCCAATATTGTTATCCTAATCATTTTCCCAATAATCTAATCTTGTTTATTTGTTTAATATTTCCAGGGCACTAAAATTTACAGGTTCACTCTGTCAATTATAGAGTCATATGACTTACACCCTGGTCAAATAAGCCGTAAGAAGCCACAACCCCGCAACGCCTTAATGCCGGTACATGCATGACATCGGTATGACACCGGTGAATGCTTGCAATACCCGGTCGGACACCGGTCGGACGCCGGTGGTTATGTGACGATAACTGAAGACATCGTATACAAGTCGCAAGGTTTTAACTCTGAATAATTAAATTCACCGGTCGTACATCGGCCGGAGTCCAATCGGCATCTGCTGAATTGACGCCGTAAACACATCGTAACCTCGCCACAAGGTTATGTGACCAGGGTATAACTCTACCTGGCTGCTAACATTTTGTGACAGGTACTCAAAGAGTAAGCAGGCAACTATATATAATAGTTAGCAGGGTTTCATGAATTTGGGCCCTGGTCTTTTTACACCTGCAATGTATTACCAATGTTCATTTAAGGTTGATATCAATCCATCATTTTTGGAAAAGTTCTTTTTCTCTTTAAATAACTCAAGAAAGAAAAAAATCTTAATGAAAGTGTACATTTTTATTAACTTCGTGACATGTAGAACACGAAGTTAATGTTGATTTTGCGAGTGTCATTTGTTTTGGCTCTTGTTTGCCAAAATAAGTATATTTGGAACCAATGTTTTTGGAATTTAAGCAAGTTTGATCACAATCCATCAAATAATGCCCGCAACTTTTGCATTATTTGATGGATTGTGATCAAACTTGCTTAATGATCACAATCCAATCCACAGGCTCATATTGACTCTTATTAAGCTTCCAGTAATAAACCATTGTGCACCCCCTATTGGTTGAAAGTTTGCAAATTAACAGGTATTGCCAGTGTAAAGTTTGTGAAGTATGCGTGACAAAAATTATCAAACTTTTGATAAAATTAACAAACACAGATGCTATCAGTTTATCAAGATATTCATTTTGACTTTAACCTTCCAAATATTCCAATCACAACTTCTTTGAAACCTAACCAATACCCTGGCACTTTATATCTTTCGTAGCTCATCTAAATGTTGAAATTAGTTAAAGCGATACTAAAAGATTTTGATCAAAAATAATTCATAGTAAAAACAGTTTAAAATGAAGGCATGTGACTGTCCAAAAGTGTTTTCAAGTGTACTCTATCAAAAAATTGTTATGCCATCGAAAAATTAATAGAAAGGACATGCATGCTTTCCTATACTAATACATGTGGAATTAATTTCGGGATCCCGAATTAAATTCAACAAATGGCCATAACAGAAAAATTAGGCATATTTAAGCCAAATCATTTTGAAAATATTAATATCTAACCAAAGCAAACCAAATAAGCTAAAAAAGTAAAAAGTCATGGGTGACAGGGGATGCTTCATTTTTAACACTTTATAGTATTGCTTTAAAAAAATAACGATTCTCGATTTTTTAAACAAAATTATTCTTATAACCGTATTAAAAACAACATTCACTGATTTTCTTGCTTAAGTTGTTGATATACCCTTGTTTTAAACACCGGGAAAACATCCTGTTAATGATTTACTCGCCATTGTAAACGGTTTTTATCACCATAATATACTGTGTACCGAATTGATCATAGAAACTGGTAATTCAGTGTTGATTGTATACTAATCGGGTTTTTTTAATTAATTATTATTGCACCGATTGATCTACCGTTTATCACCTTATGGTCATGTGTTACATAAAATAATAAAGCGATTTAGTAACAAATCACCTAAGTGCACTATGTTTTGCTTGTCGTAATTCTCTTATTTGATGACATACATTAGTAAAGTTTGTATCATATGAGAGAGGAATAAACATATTTTAATAATGTCAAATATTTTCTATGTATATATTCTAAACACCCTCTATAATGACATTGAAACTATTAAACATATCATGATTCCTTACTTTTTACCCTTCAAAAATATATTCTTGTCCTAGTTGTGCAAGAGTGGCTTATCGGTGCACCACTTCACTAATTCCAATGATTCAATCTTTCCATTTGTTTACATGTAATTTTGTTCAATACTGACAATAATACTACGTATAATAACCGTGCTTTATGGTCTTGCATCAAAACATCTCTAATAGCCTTAGCATAATTATATATAGCAAGGGGACATTTTCCAGAACTCTTGCCTGAAAAAGTTAAGTTGAGGTCAACCTTTACTATAATTATGTTATTAAACATATATTTCAATATATATTTCAGTATATATTTCAAAAGTAAATGATGCAATCGGTTTTGCCTTTTGCACACCTGAAAAAATTCCAAGAATTTCAATAACTTTGATACACTTATCGTAATTAAATTTATCCTAGCAATCATACTGCAGGTCGCATAATTTCCCTTTCCCCTCTACGATATTATTCATTGATATTTTTCATCGTCTGTGCTGTTGATGATTAACATGAATATTAATGAGTCAGAAAAATATTTTAAAAAGCCCTATGAAATCGAAAATATAGATCTGAAAAACAAAACATTTTGCTTATTTATGTATAAATATTGTGTAAATATAATGCAACTACATTTTTTGAAATATGTTTGATATTTCATGTAATTTTACTGGCAAATTATTTTACGCGATGAACCTCTACGATATTAATCAGTGATATTTATAATCGGCTGTGCTGTTGATGTTTAATATGAATATTAAGGAGTCAGAAAAATATTTTTAAAAGCCCTATAAAATCGAAAAAATAGATCTGAAAAACAAAACATTTTGCTTATTTATGTATAAATATTGTGTAAATATAAATGCAACTACATGTTTTGAAATATGTGTGACATTTCATGCAATTATACTGGCAAATTATTTCATGAGATGAACTTTCAAACGGTGATATTCTCTAAAAATATTAATTCAGTGTAAGAATATATATTTATGCCGATACGTTTATAGCAAAATTTATACTTTTTTCTTGAAGTCCTGTGAAAATCTTGCTTTAAAATGTGATTTAAACAAAATTGATGTAGCCGTTCCTTTGTTCACCTCCTGACACTGAAAATCCCACGTTGAAAACTTAATTCCCTTGGATTTTCCATACTATTGCGCATACGTAACCAATCACTATTAACAGAATGGATATAATCTTAAATTCCCTTCTTAAATTTCTTTTTTTTTACTGTAGCTAAGCGTGTTGGGTTTTTCTTCAATTTTTACCAGTCACGAATGAAATTCTCGAATTTTTGACACGATTTATATTACAAAACCAAAAAGGTTACTTTTTATCCAGAACAATGTTTGTCTTAATAACTACATTTCACATGAAATGCATTTTATTTCAACGCAGCGAGCGGGCAACGGTGCCATTCAAAACATGAGCTGTGAGCCCTGCTATGAGATCAATGCACACTGCTGACGTCGGAGGATGACCCGTCGGGACAAAATGTAGTTGTTATCGAAATTTGGATGCCTTGTTATCGCAATATTAATCGCTGGCAAGTATGGAGAGCCGATATTATATATAAGGTGATACATATACCTATCTAATATCACATCAACGTATTTGTGTCCTCTTGTTATTTCTTCAATTTTTAACCCTTACAGGCAAAATGTATTTTTAAAATTTCATCAATCTGAGTTTTCATATTTTTACTAGCAGAATCGATCCAACTGAAAACGTTTTATCTTCCAAAACAAGATTAATGTAGGGGTTCAAATTTGGTTGCTTTAATAAAAAAGTCTCAAAATCGTTGATTTTTATAGAAAATGCCATATAATGCTTCTTTTTTATCAACAGCAAAAAAAATTACATGTATTGTATTGGAAAAACTCCAAATTTCCATACCCCCGTTCCTAATTTGTATTTGCATTCACCGTTTTCAGATAATAAGGATTCAAAGTCAGCCTTTTCAGCAGGCCACGTTTAAAAAACCAAAATCTCGTGACCATTTTTTTTTTCTCGTTTGGCGAGACTTGGAAGATAGAATTCGCAAAATGAGGTCATTAACAGGGTCGTTACGGCTAGACTGCTAGTCTTTACTCATTTCTGTCTTCTAATAGAACATTCGGCTAGAAAAATACATCTTTTATTAATAGAAATAGCCAATTTAAGAGGATTTACGGGGATTGACCGTACGTCACAATACACTAATGACATATCAATGATTGAACCATCTTCATAATTTTTCAGCATGAACAATTTGCAGTGGACCGAATAATTCATGATAATAAAGGGTATCAATCTTTCAATAGTTGATGAGCCGATCATCATTACACTGATTTTGGAGATGATTAGAAGGGGTCATCTGCGATTTTCTCAAAGAAAAAACATGTCTACCACGATACTTTGTAGAATATAGGCTTGCAACAACAGTATGACCGCAACTTTATTAATTTGAAGAATATGTCCTTTAAAATATTCCCGTGTCCAAAGTGGAGCAAACTGATTCTAAAATATAATGCTTTCCTACTTTTGGGAGCATCTCACAACAGTAGTAAATGCCAGCTCTTGTCATTTTCATTTTTTTAATTACTTGCAAAAACCATGCTTTTAGAATTAAAATGACACCTTAATGAACTTCACACGATACAGAGTGCAGCATGTTCAAGTTCTGTGGGAAGAATCGAACAGAAGAGAAACAGAAGTCGACGTCAGTTAAGCTTATGGGACCAACTTTGTACAAATGTGAAGCCTAATCATTCTTCCTTCGCAGAGATTACGGATTTGAGGCTGTAGTCTAGCACTATGAGAAAAAGATAAGATGTCAAAGCATCTCGTTCCACAATCCAGCAAGTGTGTCAAACCTTCGTGCTTTGCCATTAGATGTTAACACGTCTGCCTTAGTACCTTTGTACGTATCATCAGTTGCATTAGCTATGCTTAAATTAATATTGGCAAAACATTGTAGATGTAAAATGTCAAGTTCAGTCCATGCTTTGTAATACTGGTTTCTGTTTGTTGTATTTTATATTTATGTATATTTGTGTTATTACCGGAAAGCTCACATGACAAGTACAGAGTTATAAGGGGACACCCTTTTGTAACAATAAAGATAGCAACAAGACGACTCATATTTGCAGGGCATTGTAAGAGGTTAGAAGCGAGTGTTGTGTCTGAACTTGATACATGACAACCTACTCTAGGAAAAAATTAACAGGGCAGTCCAAGAAGACCTATGTAGACCTTCTGCAAAAAGACATCAGGACCAGACCAACAAAATGTTTGATATAGGTCAGTGCTAATGTAAGGTCATCATCAATACCCGACAATTCTAATCGACGGAGTAAAAATAAGAGTATAAGTATAAGCCTTCGTCTACATTTTTTTCTTTTTGCAGCACGTCTTCCCAGGAAGGATGTTGTTGCAAGCTCTCTTCTCCCGAGATTTTTAACTGAACCCCTTGTGAAATGTGTTTTCTTTAAAAGTATTTCTCTGCACATACATACTAGAATTATTACAATCTCCTGTTGTATTTTCATCAAATACATTGGAATATATATAAATGGAATAATGTATTATGACACAGGTACTGTTGACTATACTTTTGATTTCATTTTAATTTCATTTCATTGAGTTTAGATGTTTATATACAACTCTTAGTACCTTTTATATATGATGTCATATCTGTAATTTAAGTATTACAAAATAAAGACTTCACTTTAACAGTCAAATTACAGGGGCATTTGTGACTCGACACATCGAAATACGGCATTTTTAGAGCCTGTATATGTTTTCATTTTGTGGCACCATTAACACCATAGTAATCTCACACGTGAAATTGCATATTTTCAAAATAAAATGATATGATAAGTACTCACTGTACATATATAATGGAACTCATTTTAACGAATATGTTGGCATGGTCGGTGTCCGTTCGGTGTCTGCTGAATTCTACCCTGTATGATGAAAAAAAAAACCACATCGTAACCTCACCGCAAGGTTATGTGTCCAGGGTATAAAGCGCAACAAAGATATTGTCACGCTAATAAGATTTCGCCTATCTACATTTTTATAGTTTTATTAATTTTTATAAGAAAATTTTGAAAAACCTGTATATTCTTAAGTTTGTTGTCATTTTGAACATGTCCTGTATAATAACAAAGATATTGTCACGCTAATAAGATTTCGCCTATCTACATTTTTATAGTTTTATTCATTTTTATAAGAAAATTTTGAAAAACCTGTATATTCTTAAGTTTGTTGTCATTTTGAACATGTCCTGTATAATAACGTGACGATACAAAGCAAATACAATTAATGTGTTTAAATGTCTGTAGAAATATTATGTAACCACAAAGACAATTTTCTACAGAAACACTATTTTTGTCCCTTTTGTAGGCAATTATACGTATAACATGTTCTAAGATAGGTAGAGATATAAATTGAGATAGGCAATTCTAATCTTAATATATAAAATAAGTCGTAGTGTTGACTTAGGCAATTTTCACTTTGACTTGGTAGAGCATGTTGA
>JXSR01S017955.1:0-13637 GCA_000969725.1 Ophiothrix spiculata
GGTCAGTTTATCGGAGCTTACTTTAGTTCAATAAGCTTTGTATAGTATTTTAATCAAAATTATTATCAAAAACACCCTTTCTGCAGGTATTTTTGTGCTAAAGCGCCCAATTTGAGTAAAATTGGTGCTTTTCCATTAAAATTGGTAAATCGATGGGTGGGTTTTTAAGCACAAAATAGATATAGAGATGGCCATTTTTTGGAGCTAATTTTTTCATAAGCTTCAAAATTATTATCAAAAAACAGCCTTTCAGCAGGTATTTTTCATGCTTTGGGCTTTTTTTTCTGTACTTTCGTTTTTTTGTTGACTTTTAGTAGCCTACATTGTCAGATTTGGGGATGCGACGCCCCCGGCGCAGTGACCTTTGGCTACGGGCTTGGCTTAAATACATGTTTTATCATAAGTCATGAATTGGTCAGAAAAGTGTAACATACCACTAAAAATAAAAAAACATCACAAATTCGAATATTTCTCAACACAAGATCAAAATATATATCCTTATAAGTTATAGGCCTACATTAATTTTTAAGACCATTACTTCCAATACCTTCCCCCTGGGGTTTCTAAATATGCGCCCATTATTTCCACATCAATTGCGTAACTACCCGGATCTATTTGCACATGAAAAGCGTATTCATCCCGGGGACCGGGGTGTAATTTACAGCTTCAATACACTCAATGTCACTCACCCTGTTCGATTTTTAATTGGAAAAGCATGACCTTTATGTCACTTTTTTGCTGAATAGGTCTTTTGTGGTTACCCTTCCAGTTGAACTCATCCCCATTTTTATTGGCATCAGTGTGAATATGATTTGAAAAAAAAACCTTTGTTGAATATCAGTGTATTTAGACACCAAAACACGTTCTTTTTGTTGAGAACAACCTTTTTTTATAGTTTTTTTGTTCACGTATATGAACATTTATATAGCTGAGTGTCTCCCCTCAAGCCCCGGCATAGAATTATAGATTAAATTACCACAAACAAACACTAGGTCTTGCCGAATAGTTTATAATGCCTTAATTTATGCAAGTGAATTGATTGATCGTCTCCTTTTCAGGATTTCTCCAAAGAAAAACGAAGTAGCTTGCAATTGATCTACAATGTGCATACTGCGTTTTTACTTTGTTGGTCATGCAGTTAGTATTTCGAACACGATCAACGTGATAGTTGCGCCCAAAAACATCAACACGGAAATAGATTTCATACAAAAGCTCATTTTCTGACCATTTTTTATTATTTTCATCTGTAAAATTAAAGAAACTCATATTGGAATACATTGAACAACATATCAAAAAATCAACCTCTGATATGTTATAATATTAATGCTAGAGTTGGAAACGGCTTCACGTCTATGCAGTACATTTAACGCCCATTTTACACATGTTTTGTTTATATCGACTTTGACTTAACTCAAAACTTATGAAAATTCTTATGACGAGTGGCGTAACTGAAAGCAATGTCTCGTATAGCTCGACAACCAGTTGCATGAAAGATTCTAAAATATGAAATTTTTTTATTTTGATGTTTTAGATAGAAAACAATGCATCTGTTTGTTTGATGCTGCTTAATCAGGATACTGATAAACTGGATTTTCATATTTTGCATAATTATCATGTGAAAAAAAACAGGATTTTATTGCCTTTTAGTTTTTTCAAAAGAAACTACTACTTGAAAGATAGGCTGAATTATACTTGGTGCAAATTTACAGAGCATGTGTATATTGGATTTTGAGCTCAAATCTTGAAGGTCATACTTTTTAATGTGGCACCCAAAAAAGGTGGATTTGTTGGATTTTTGTATCATTATATGTCATATATTTTCAATAATCCAATGAAATTTCAATATTTTGGTATTATTTTAAAGATGGTTTAATAGCCTTTCAAGAATTTATGAATAAAACTCTAAATAAGTGACTACTTAATAGCGTGCTAAAGCTAATCAGTCGGGTGGAGGCGGGTGCGGTTGTGGAGGGTACGGTTGTGGTAACATTAAAATTGTACATCAATTTTTCTGTCATATTTTTACAAAAATCCAATAAAATATAAAAAAAATTGCATGATTTTAAAGGAAGTTTATTTGTTATCAAATCAAGTTGGAATTAAACCCAAAATAAGTGGGTTTAATTCAAACTTGAATTAACGCTAATAACTAGTTAATAAGGTAATTTTAACCAGAGGTGGAAACGGGTATGAATGTGGTTGGAATGGATGAAGTATGTACATTGTGTATCATATTTAGTCAGAACTGTTCAATAATCCAATGAAATGTCATGATTTTGCTAGTATGATTTTAAAGAGAATTATTCTTTAAAACTGATTGAGAATAATACCCAAATACAGGTTTATCAACTATATACATTTATCAACTCTAATCAACTATTATGAAGTTAGATATATGGGCCCCACCTTAAAAAAAATGACCTGAATGCACTAGTTTTATGCATTTTGTGGTGTGTTGTGCATTAACCTCAATTGTCCGATATTTGAGCCATGCACAATTGTTGAGCTATTTTAGACAAAATGTGCTTCAAATAAGCCTCATACATCAAAACTATTTTAACCCAGAGAATGAACCATACAATTTATGCAATTCAGTATCGAAGTGTTACGTGTCATCCGATTATCACCCAGACAACTGGATCACGCTTTCTTGTTTTGAACCATGATCGAAATGATCACCACACAAAAGTATTACACTTACCGTTGTCAGGGTATGTGCGTGATCCAGTAACTGGGTGAATTACGTAATCACTTCGATGCTGAATAGCAGTGCCACAGTAATACCCAACAGGACAGTAACCTGTCATATGAGCATCTATATCATGTTATTCTCCATACGAATCATATAATACCCTGTGGTTGCACTCTTTTAAGGGGGAAAGCACATTACTCAATTTTACGTTTTTGCAAATTTATTTTGTACCATAACTTTTGTACAAAGTGCTTAAAGTTAATAAAATTATACATTTCTAGAAAAGAAATTTTCACAAGGAACATGATACTGAAATTTTTGAGAAAATCACAAAAAACACATTTTTTGGCCATTTGGGCTTCTGGACAACCTAAAAATAACATTAAAAAAAAAAAGACCTTGGAATGGGAATTTTAATTTAAAACACCCACTCGGATGTTGCGTCATTTTTACTTTTTAGTATTGTGGCCATTTTTTTATTATTTTCATGCCAAATATTCACTTTTCCATTTATGAATAAATATACTATTGAAAATTAAATGTTGTTGAGACCTGCTTAGTTTGAGAAGCTTCATTATACAATATGTGCATTATGATCCTTTAAATCTCAAATAATTATTTTAAATCGAAACCTGTGACAAATACAAACCTTGGAAGTTTCATAATTTGTCATGTTATAGAAAACATCTGCTAAGGTTACATAGCTGATTTGGATAGTATTCTATAACTATGTGTCATGTCAGGATGTTCCCGAACATACTATACATACATCCAACACTGCCCATACCTAAGGGAATTGAAATGTTAAACTCATAATGGTCACTCAACTCAAGTCACCTTGAAGTCCATTTAGAACATAACTCATGTTTAAAGCAGGGACAAACTTCATCTTCAAGGGTATAGAAATTTAATACGTAATTGGTCACTCAAGCCAGTCTTTTCTCTGAACCCTATCTAGACCACCATTCAGATTAGCAACAATTCTAAGCAGTTACAAGTTCATGTTTCAAGGTATAGAAATAAGATACTTTAATTGGTCACTCAACCCAGTTGTTTCTTCGAATTCCAACCAGGGGTAAATTGCATCCTTTGAAAGCACTTAAAACTTTTATGTTTTAAGCTATTTAATTCAATATCTAATTGGACCTCATTCATCACTAAACCACGGGTCATCCAACCTAAGTCTACACAATTCTATTTACAAGTTGCTACTTGAAGTTCTGGAAATTGGAAACTCATACTCATTCTCAGGACATTATTTCTCAGGATGCCCAGCTAGTCTACCTATAGATTGTTATTATTCTATTGCAAAATAATGAATAATATAAATTATACATGCAGCTTGTCCCAATATAAATGCAACGAGCAAATACAAAATATTAAAAATAGTTGACAACAGATAAAATCATAGTTATACATGAGTTTCAAACGTGGAGTAATACTCTACAACATGCTTTTTCTCCTGTTCATTTTTACCACTCCAGTCTTAAGATATAAAGAATTAAAGAGAGTACTTTAAATCTACTTTGGTCCGATTTGTGAGATTACACTTCCAGCTAAAGAAATGCAGAACTTGAAATGAGGAGAATATGGTGGTATTCTGCAACCAATTAGAGTACAATCAATCCAAACCAATCTTACTTAACCTGTAGCTAACATAAAGTGATATTTTAAGTTCATCTTTAACTGAAACAGGTCAAAATATGCTCTCATATTTCTTGAATCCGTTACTTATGGTGAGACAATAAGGTAGAAGTATAAAATTTCTACCAAAAGAGTAAAAAAAAAAGTATCATAATGAAAGATGTCAGCCAATAAAACTGTTATTCTCAAGTCTTTAACAGAAAACAAGGAAAAACTGAAGAAAAAGAACTCATTCATCTGGCACGTCAAGGGGACACAATAGGTTGAAGTAACCAGACGCAAAAACCAGCTTTTATCAAGAAATCCTCATTAAATTGAATCCTTATGTCATGAAATGAGTTCAAGGGGTGCTTCTCCTAACCATTTGATGTTTTTAGCAATTTCCATTCAAGGCATGCTCCATTATGTCACCAATGGTGAATCATTACAGATTAATAAATGAGACCAACAAAAGTTTCGGGTCTTAACAAAATGTGCAATAACTTTTTGATTCAGAGATCAAAATTAAACAAAACAAAAATCTTGTAAAAGCCTATCTACTCTATTATACTATTATAACGTTTGCTCAAAACTGTGCTCTGTTTTCTCAAAAGAAAAGATCAAAGTCCGTTGCGGTTTTATTGGGACACCCTGTATAGTTATAAAACTGTATAGCCCACTCTCCTATTTTCTTTATGGAAATATATAGAAGGGAAGTTAGTGCCCTCATTAATAACACTTGCATTGACTAGATGGGACTGCCCACTAGGACAGTAAACTCCATGTGGTTATCTCATTCATCATACATTTCATTACAGAACATTCTATCTATGTATGAGCTATTAAAGGCAAATGAGCATTGCGGGCAGCAATTGATTTACTCTCATTACAGACACAGGATTGGAAACCTTGCTCTAATGATCGGATGTTATCCGCATTTACCCACAGTCAGTTTTAAAACATTTGTGCTACCCAGCAAGTACAAAATATTAATGATCTCCGAGTTGAAATCCACATCAGTCATTGACATTCACATTAAAGACAATTAGCCATGATCCAATTTGGTATAAAAACTTGTGTAAACTCATTTGAAAGAAAGGAAGACCTTATTAGAATCAAAACAAACAAGCAAAAATCATATCACTTGCTTTAAAAAGATGATTTTCAGCCATATCCATTTCTTGGGGATCTGTCAGTGTTTCTATTTTTGAGATTCCAAATGTATGGCTGTTGATTTTAAAGTGAACATTATTCTTTAGGATATGTTAAATATACTTAACACTTAGATATACTTATCAACATGATCTCTTCGCTAAAATATATTGTTAGTAACAAAGAAGTTTATATTTTAAGAATTTATTAATTTATTTCTGGAAACACTATCACTGAATTTTTAATTCCCCAGAGAACGAAAAATTCTAAGCACAAATAATGGTATGTTTAACTATAAATGTTCAAGTTCAACAAGAATGGTTACTGGTATGGATACTAGTAAGTAGTTTTGAAGTTCTTTCTAAAGATGCAATGAAATCAGTAGGTGTTGAAGAAAGTTGAACTTCATTTTGGTGATCCTGGCTAATGCCTTTAACTATTCACCCTGTATAGTCACCATGAATGGAATTCCCATAAAACCAAACCAAGTTATAGGACCAGATTATCAGGTCTTGATTAGTTGCGTACCACTTGGTAGTCCATAAGGGACACATGCTATATACTAGTAGTCCACAATGTATTCGTTTCCTTCCTCATACAAATATACAAACCTAGATTATAGTTGATAGCAAGTATTTACTAAATCAATACATGGAAAATGAAAAGAGAAAGACGCATTCGCACAACTGACATGTTATTCCTTGACTAGTCTGTCATTTCAAAAAGGAAAATCCTGCAAAGTGGTGTCTCAGATTAATTCCAATTTTTCTGGAAACACTATCACTGAATTTTTCATTCCCCAAAGAATGAAAAATTCAAAGCACAAATAATGGTATGTTTTACTATAAATGTTCAAGTTCAAAAAGAATGGTTATTGGTATGGATACTAGTTAGTAGTTGGAAGTTCTTTCTACAGATGCAATAAAATCAGAAGGTGTTTTTAAAGCATTTAAAGTTGATTTTTTTTTCTCTTCAAAATTTACGATTAAGTTATGAGAAAATGTTATTACTTGCTTAAAAGGATCAGCAAATTTAATATTTCTACTTCTTTACTGCTCCTTTACACTTGAGTATGACGAGAACATTTTTTTGGGTAGCACATCGTTCATAGAGTAAACTACATCCTGATATCTCATTACATGCTATAAATAGGTGCATTAGCCAGCAGATTTACCCCACTGAAAGATACACATTTGAATTATGTTTGTGGTCAGTCAGTTTGTGCTTGTACACATAAAGAGTGTTGAGGAACTTCGCTATCAACAACAGCATGCACTGCAATCAGGCTTGCCTGTTTGGTTTACTGTGGTTTTACTACCACGAAGGCAGCTGTCAGTGGCTTTGTAGACCAGTGTTCTATATAGTCAACTTGCAACCCTCGCCTATATAGTTCACTAACTATTCAATTCAACTTGACGGCACACAATAGCATTATTGACCCGTTGAATTAGAGAATAAAAGATAAGATTTATTGTTTAGCCTGTCACATATCGTCTCATAATGGATGGGCATACATTATTTTGAGTAATGAGTGCCCCAGCAGGGGGTGCCCATTACAAAAAAATAATGTACGCCCATCCATTATGAGACGATAGATGACAGGCAAAACAATAAATCGCCATCTTTTATTCTCATTCTTAGTCATAAATTTGAGTCATTTATAAACCAAAAACGATGTAAATTATTGCCAAAAACTATAAACATTATCATTGGAAAATCGTACACCCCTATTCAAAATGAAATATTCCAAACTCAGTAAAGCTGTTCGCGCCGGATGTGTGCGTATACCTGCATCGCGCCGTGATTTTGAACGCGCGGCTCTACTGCGCTTCACGCTGAACGCACTGTCATCTATCGTCTCATAATGGATGGCCAAAATTCCTTATTAGGAAGTAAAATCGCACTCAGTGACTAAAAATACCGTGTAACAGTACCCCCTGAACATGCACTCATTTTATACTGATTATGGATCTCTGCATGTAATTGATCAATTCGCAACTATTGAATTTGGAGTTAATTTTTTTAAATTGACCATTCTTTACGAATTGATGTCACATGTTATAGAGCTTGATACATTCTGACTACAAATCGATAAGACTTGGTTGATGTGCAAACAATATCAGAAAAAAAATTATTTCATCTGCAGGCATGAAGAAATCATGGGAAGGAACTTATGACTCGGAGTTTATATTTGGTAAACCCAGTTCACATGAAAAGTACTGAAAACGCACATTGTGGTCTAAACACTTCTTGATGAACACTAGACTATTTGGCAAACAACATAAGTTTGGTCAAAACCATTATCTATACAGAGAATTACGATATTGATTTTGTGCACAACCAGATGAAAAATGAGTTCCAATTTTCTTGTCATTATTACACACACAAAAAAAGAGCCTTTAACCATTGTTACCATTACATTTTGAATGCTACAAACAAATGAATCTAGGGATTTTCCCTTAATTCTCCCATGACAACAGGCTCATAACTGATGGTTAATGTGTCTATGTTCTATCAGTTCCTGTCTCATTTTGCATTCATCCGTTTCATGCAATGGGAATTTGATAAAGCAAATGGCTTTTAAAATCATTTGTAAATGTTGGAAAGCTTTATGCTTTAGAATAGTTTCTGTAGATATTAAGGTTTAAGTTAAGTAGAATGTCAATTTTAGAGGGATTTTATTCATTGAACAAAATAGTTCTCTATTACAGCTATCATTACTTAAGTAAACTACAATTACTCGAGTGAGGACGAATATAGGAAAGTACTCTCACCTTCACTTTAATGTATATTTATTGATGAAAGTTTTGATCAGAAAGTGCTAAAAAGTTTCAAAACTCTATTATGATAAGATTTACTTAGCGCAGTAATGTTTATTTTTTCACACAGTATAAAATAGGCTTGTACATGCTCCTTCATAGAAAATCTTGGTTTCAAATAAATATCAAAGCTATTGTATCATTTGAAATGAAATTAGTCGTGACAAGCATTGAAGACGTGCATTTACAAATAAAAACATTGAGTTTATTTCCCTCTTTTGAAATATTTGTGATAATCATATCTTTTACATAAGTTTTGGAGCTGCCTGTTAATAAATATGTGGCTTATGGAATTGTTCTACATGTTAACAACCAGGTAGCCTATAGCATGTGCTTTTTATACAGTGTTGACTTCATTTTTCTCCCAACAATGCTGCAATATTAGGGGAAATTCTCAAAATTTTTGTAAGATAATTAAAGTAGCACAAAAATATATCAATTTCATAGTACCATCTTAACTACTGCTCATTATATGACAAATAAAACAGGTACTTAAGAATAATGGCACGCCTGCCTTGCCTTCAAGCTGCAAACATATTCCCCATCATTTGTTTTGTGTATTCATGTGAGTGCACGGCGCATTGGCGGGGCATTGGCTTAATCACTTTGTGTTCCAGCATTTACTCTGGTAATGCTCGGCTCACATGCATGGTGATACAATGAAGGCTCCATTTGATGGAACTTGATGATAACATATCAAGTTTTGTCCACTTAATACCAAGTAAATTGAAAGCAAAAAAAGATTACCTGTATGAGTCAATTGTTTATTTGCATAGTTGCAAATCAATACCTTGCATCCCATAAAAAACACTTACAATGTTTTCAGTTTCTAACTTTAGCATTTCAGAATCCATGAAATGAACTTTAATATTAAAAATGCCAACTAGTAATCTAGAACAAAAGTTATGCCCTACCAAATATATTTGCACATTAGTTTGGTCCACTGTGATGCTTTCTGATGTCACCTATGAATAAAGCACACATGTATCTGAATGGTATTAAAATGGGTCACCATGGAAAGTGTATCATACATGTATCTGCTTTACTGTTCCATATTGCTTCATCAATCATATCGACCAATCATATTTGTTCATATTTTCAGCATAGAAGAAAGTATGCATATAATGAAGCATCAAAGTGGACCAAACAAACTTCCAAATATTTTTGGTAGGGCATAATTTTGTTCTAGATTACTGTCTGAAATTGACTTTTATATATATCATGGACTATGAAATGCGTAAGTTATGAACTTACTATCTGTGCAGTAAAGCTAAAAACTTAACGATGTTAAAATTGTTTGACTTTATGGGACAAATATTGATATGCAAATAAACAATTGACCTTTTTTGTTTTCAATTTACTTGATATATTATTAAGAGAACAGACCAAGGATAATATTCAACCACACTTATTTCATGGGGCATAAAAATGATCGAAGTGGACCACATGAACTTACACTCGAATATTTAATAAGGCATAATTTTAGTATTAGATAATCTATTAAAATGACACAAGCCTTATACTAAATTTCACGGACCATGATATGCACCTTTACACAGTGGCGGTGCCACTCCCCCCCCCCCCCCCCCTACCCAAAAGGATTTTTCGTAAAAATTAGAAACTATGTCTGTGTTTAACTTAACATATTATATATGGATTAATTACCCTGAAGCTTGCTCTTCAGACTTTACATTTAACTTTTTTCGCTTCAGAATAAAATTTTCAGAAAACTCTCTGTTTTGACAGAAAGCCACTCAGAGTGCCACGGGGGTATTAACTTATGTAGCTGTATATGTAATGTGCCAGTCTTATTCTTTTTGTTAAAATTTGCCCCTTATTTTTTTTAAGATATATTTAGCCGCTGTGAGTGGCTTTCTGGAGTGAAAGAGTTAATACTGTCTATTTTCATTTTGATTTACATACTAATCTCATCTAAATGCTTTGTATTAATTATTTTGCAACAAAGCATATATTATAATATCGCCTGTTGCTAAATTAACTATCCTATATAGTGAACGCCTAAATATCATGATATCATGATTTGAATAAATATATTATGCGTTTATGTTTTGTTTTTTAATTTTGATGTAGGTGTAATAGTAGTCATCTTTTTTTCCTTTCTCTTTTTTTTTTGCATCTACAGAGTTCCCTGATATTGCAAAACAGCAGCTCAGATCAAATATCACTACACGATTCCCAAGGAATGCATTCACCCGATGAAGAGCTCAAACGAATTAAGGTTGGTAATACAATTTATTGCAAATCATTTCCTCCGTTGAGAGATGTATAATGTTAGAATGGATTGACTCGATTCTGCAATTTTGACATTTTCTTGCATTATGAAAACAGAGTTTTAAGCATATGTAATCGTATACTTTTTATCTACTCTAAAAATCAATCAAGGTTGTAAATTAGAGATGGTTTAAGGGACCTCTAGTTCCATCCCATGTGACTAAAACTGAAATTAAGGTTGTTAAACAGGAACGGACTCAAAAAGCATGTAATGTTCCTTTTCTATCTGGCAAATTGTTTGTCAACTACATCTACCTACAATATAAACATAAGTTGCATTTAGATTAAACAACCTCCCAGGATTTACTGACTAATTTGTGTAAGAATTAATTTAAAAATCTTTCTAGTTTAAAAATAGTGGTAATATTAACCTTCTTTTTAGATTTTTGATTCGTTTCTACATGTTTTGTTTTCTTCAGGATTTGCAGCAGGAGCGTGATCGTATTAATGAGCGTTACAACAGGTATGTAAATTACGAACATAGGATGAAGATATTGTTAATTACATTGTAATAAATACGAAACAGACAATGGACCTGTCCGTAACTGTTCCATTAGAGATATATAAGTGAATGGATGAAGAAATTCCCTTATATTGGTGAATAGATAGATAATTACGTTTTCTCACTCGTTTTGTGATGGTATAAAGATTTTGTTTGAACAGTTCAGATCTTCAGCAAGAGTAAGGTTTAGCCCTGAGAAGGCCTTACCTGAAATTGATGGATAGCTATGGACAATGATTGAATAAATGCTATTCATAATTTTTTGTACACACATCACATAACATGATTTACACTTATCAAAATTGGAATATCTTTTTGTACTATTGCACTGACATAAATATTTATTATTTGTGAAATAAACAGATGAAATAATCCTTGCCTCATCCTATTATTACATAATATTTTGAAAAGCAGAACAATCTTTAAATTATTCCTTTCCTCATTTTGATCATACAGATATCGCGGGACTGTATCGTTATTGCAACAGCAATTAGAAGAGGCTAGACGCACTTCCTTTCTATCACGACATCATGGCCACCCAACAGATGCACGTGGCAATACAAGGGATAGTCTTTCACCACCAACAAAAATGCACCATAGAAAGAGGCGTGTCGTCTTTGATGACATGCCAGGTGTAAATACCAGCACACCTGTACACAAGAGTGCAATGAACTCTAGTTTATCATCTGGTCATTCATGACATTGTATAAATCTAAGATGAAATAATGTTAGGTGTTATGTGCGTTGAAATGGGAAAGTTTGGGTTCACCGATAATGAAATTTCTACCTCAGTTTCAGTAACATATTGAAAAATACAACTTTCTCCAATAATAAAGCAAGTGATAAATGATTATCAAAGATTTAACATGTTAGTGTAACTTAAGCACCAGGGTATTAGGCGATCGAGCAAAACCATCAAAATTCACGCTTTTTGGTCTCCATCATAATTTTCGTGATTTTCCCCAAAGCACTTTTTACATTTTAAATTCACTGATAAACTAACAAGAAATTTAAAATAGAAAGTAGATCCAACGGACAAGGTACAAAACACATCAAGGATCCAATTTGATACAGAAGGTTACTTAGAGTACAATTAAATAATTAGAGAAAAACAAAGTAAGCCAACTCAATTATCGTAAATCATTATTATATAAATGTCAGCTAAAACTAAATGATTCCTCAAGCTTCCAAAAGTTTTTAAGAATGTAATTAATAACATACAAATCATGACTTCAAGACTTTCCATTGTCATTGTAATTTTTGTTAGTTTTGATTCGGGATGACCAACATTGTATGTGTATCGTTTTTATTGCATTTTTCCTTTTTCTTGGTCGATTATTGCGTTAATTGGGGATTGCACATTTCAACGCTTGTTTGACCTATTTTCTTGCATTTTCGCACTTTTTAAAAATTCATTTTGCACTTTGTTGCAGCTTAAAAATTGTGCAAAACCCCAATGCTAAGTACAACTTGTGGCCTGGTCAAAGATAATTGTGGTTTGATTTGACCAAAAATGAGACAAAGCCTTCCATGGCATGTTACACTATGTTTATTGTCCTCTAGGGCTGATTTAGTGAGTTAAATTAGTATTTATAATAGGCATTAGTGTAAAGTTAAATTCATTCACATGTGCAAAGAATAGTATTTCAGTCAGGTTGAAGTGCATTGGTTATTTTTGTTGACCCCTTTTGCAGCGTACGGTATTCAAATTTTTGCAACAAATGCAAAATGAATTTTTACCAGATATTTTTACTTTTGTAAAGAAAAAAAATACGTTTTATAGTTAAAAAATGTCTTTTAATATTCTGAAATTTGTAAATAGTTAGAACATTCCATGTCTCAGTGTATCAAAGATTTAGACATTTTGTAAATGTACATGCAAATAGAAATAAGAGAATGCCAAACTTAATATTTCTTGAGTTATCATTTTTGTTGTTGTTTTGTCTACACTATATTATATATTTTGTGCCATTGAGAGGTTTGTAAAACTATACTACACACCTAATTTGATAATTACGAGGGCTCTTTACCTTTAATGACAGCATTATAATTAGCCCATTGAAAGAATGAATAGATGTAATTTTAAAAGTTATATTATTTTGTATCGGCAACTATTACAGTCAAAGAGGAAGGTGTAAAACAGCCACAAGGTATCTGCACAGTAATAGCTCTTTTGCTGAAGCATAGAAGAAATGATGTCTGGGCAATTCATTACCAAATACATAGGGTGGTGAAAAGCTTCATAGATATTGGCAATAAATATGACAAAGAAAAAGACATGTGAGCTGACAAAAAAGATATATAAGATCTGACAAGCAATTTTTATAACTTGTGACTTGCTTTCCACAAATGACTAAGATTGCATAAGAAGATTTTGTATAGATAGTGTCCAAAGGGACAGGTGGGTTTTATTTTTTGACATAAACCCTAGCTGTGTATATGTCAAAAATTTGATAATCTAATCATATTTGCAATCTCTTTATTTGTAGAAACACCTGAGAGTCCTAAAAAGTGTGAAGATCATGAATAACAATAACAAGATATATTTGACAGATAG
>JXSR01S017957.1:0-10769 GCA_000969725.1 Ophiothrix spiculata
TGAGGGGAGGGGAATGCTGATTTAATTGTCACCATGTGTTTTATTTATCTGGTCTGGCTCAACAATGTGACATTGTGCAATATATACCTTTTTCTAGTCAGACCTAGTGCAATATCTTGTGTGTGTTTTAATGTGTATGTGTATAAATTTAATTTAATGATTCTGTAATTTGTAATGTTTTATGATTGTAAATTACCATGTAATTCAGCGATTGCTGCCATTTGGTTTTAATAAATTTGAATCTTGAATCTTGAATCTTGAATCTTACTAACAAAACTGGACAAATATATTCATAAACTTATTTACAAATACATTAATATTATCAATACGACTGTTATTGTTACAGCTAAATAATGCTTAGGTTCCTCTAGACTATTTTTACTTGAAAATTAAATATCATGTATAAATCATTCTAAGTATGTTTAGCAGACTGAAAATTCACAATGCACACCGGGTGGCATGTTCTGGTTCGTGTTTATCATTTTCACAAGACTGTAACTGATCTAAAAAAAATTTTAGTTTTCTAATTCCACAACCAGAAGATCAAGTTTTTTTTAAGTAGGCGCCGGGCGACTTTTAAGGTTCACACATTACGATTGTGATGACTGGTCAATGTTCATAAGTGACAAGAACTTGATTTAACTGTCACGCTGACAACCAATCACTAGGACATCTAATTTAGTTTCATGTGGCCAATTTGGATTCTTACAGACACAAACAGTTTCACATGGATTTAGTGAATCCAATTTAATTTCAGAAGATTACTTTTTTCTAAGCTGTTTTGTTACAGATTCAAAGAAACCAAAATAGTCTAAATAATTTCAGTAAATCTCATTGGGACACTGATGATTGCACACAAATTTCAATGAATCCCTGTAAATTGACAATAAGATAACAGGTTTAAAATGTACAAATTACTAATACTTAGACAATAGGAGTATTAGGATTTCCAAGTCAAAGACATCATTGTGTTCCATATACAATACACATGTTTATCTATTCAAATATAATAAGCCCATCTTGTTTGCACTAATATTAATTAATGTGATTAGGCATATGGTCTACTGCAATTAAACAATAAAATAAACAAATAATTTCAGAGCAGTCTTTTTTGATTCACTGAATAAGAAAATGGACTCAGTGAAATTGTTAACATTTCATTAAAACTTCTTGCAAAGATGCTTACATGTGATTGAATTCATTGAATAGGCTAAGCAACCAAGAGAAACTATTTTGGATTCACTAAATCCATGTGAAATTGTTTGTGGCTATATGAAATCAAAATGGCCAGATGAAACTAAATTCAATGTCCTAGTGAATGACATTGGTATTTACATTTTAGTGAAATTAGTCCAAGGTCTGGTGGTTCGTATTGGCTACCTGACACTCTCATTTTCCCACTAGCAATTGAATTAATATTGAGTCAAGAAATTGTATAAATATCTATATTTTCTAAACTTCACGCGGTACTAAAATTTGTCCAGCTATCAGTTTAGGAGAAAGGTTGAATCAAGAAGGCTACTGGACTGACAGAGCAGAATAAACCAGCTATACAACTAGAGCAGATTAATCCATTGTGGGATTCACTCTCTAGATCTATAATAGATATAGTGTAGCTGCTGAAAAAATAGCAAATGATATGATTAAGGAAAAATACTGCAAGCTGTATGCTGTCTATATAAAAAAAATAAATTATATAATTGAATAAGCCATGACTATGATAACACAAATTATACATTGGGCAGATGAATTAATGGCTGGACTCTCACCTTCTTTGGGGTATCGTGAATCGAAACCAACATCCTCCAAATTCCCCATGTCGCCTAATTTCACGGCTACGCCCGTCGACGACAAAGTCGCTTTCATCGGCACCCCGCTGCCATCGTTCTTTGGTGCTGCTGACAACGATAGACTGGGTATGGATGATGACTTGGATTTCGGTATTGGAATGGAATGACTTTTTGTGGACTGTGAGGGCGCTTTTAGAGTTGATGATAATGGCGCTTGGATGGCTTGACTGGTGGTGGTTGATGAATGCATGTCTACTGGGGAATGAATGGAGTGAAACAAGTATTGGGAATTTACAACATTTTGGTCAGTATACATAAAACTGGACTAAAGGTAGTCAGGTAGTCCTGGACTAAGTGAAATTCAAATTCTTAAACTAGACTAACTAAGTTAGTCCTGGACTAAACCATTTTTTGTTCTTAATAATTTCAGTGATCTAAAATAGACCAATGAATCATAAAATTAAGGATCAGTATAAACCTTTTCCCCAAAACATGAATTATCACTTTGATTTTTTCAAAAATGTGTTATTTTTCAATACTTAGTCCGGGACTAACGTAAGTCCAGTTTAGGGTACAAATTAAAGACCTTTAGGTCTAACATAAGGGCATACGTACACACACATTTGCTCACTTGAGACTTTATACGTGGCCATCCATCACAAACGAGACATAAACTTGGCCCCCTTTTTTTTTTTGAAACACTTATTAATCAAAATGAATTGGCTACTTAATGTAAAACTCTCTGCAAACTAAGGTTTTTTGGACAGATTGAATGAGGTACAGAGCCAAATTCCCATCCCACACTAATACATACAGAAGTAGTAGCAATGCTACATTCAGTGTTCCCTCTTAAGATTTTTGTGCTGCGCTAATATAACCAATTTTGACAATAATATTGAAGAGCATGCACCTAATTTACTAGGAGAAGCTGAAAATGACTAAATAAGCACAAACAAGATTTTTTCTCAAAAATGTTCCAACCATGTTACGCCAATTGTCTAAACTCCTGTGCCTATTGTACACAATCACCTTTAAAGGAACAACTGGCTTCAATGGTACCGCTTCTGTCTGCTGTGGAATACAATCTAAATTATGTAGAAGTACTGGTGTAGATACTTACATATTTGGCAGCACTAGTACAACTCTAGGTGTAGTAGTAGAATTAAAAGATGCAGTGCTAAGAATTTGGCTGTGTTATTAATTGCCTGGGAAGAATTATAATAAAATTATACCTGTCTTTGATCCAGCAACTTGAAAATCTGCAAAGTCATCATCAGCATCAGCAGCATGGGTAGAGACTACTTGTCTAGCCATTGGTAGTCGTACATTGTCAGCACTAGCCTTTAACGCAATCTGTCCTTCTTGTGTTCTTGTTAGGTTAGGTACTGGGGCATCTTTCAATCCAGAGGTGACCTCTGTGTTCAATGGCTGACCACTCTATAATGTGAATAAAATGTTTGAAATAAGTTAGCATTGATAAAGACTATACATTGTCAGCACTAGCCTTTAATGCAATCTGACCTTCTTGAGTTCTTGTTAGTTTAGGCACTGGGGCATCTCTCAGTCCCAAGGTGACCTCTGTGTTCAATGGCTGGCCACTCTGTAATGTGAACAAAATGTTTGAATGGTATTTTTGAGCTACATTTAATTTCACGTTGTTCACGATAAATTTGTCTAGTGCGAAAATGTACTGTGAAAATGGTATGTACGTGAAAATTAAAACATGCAAAATGATTCAAAATAAGCCATGCATTAACATTACTGTGTGTGAAAATATTCATTTTAAAGTAAATAAACACATTAAATGTTACTTGCCTTAAACTTTTGTACCGTTGATTTTGACATTTCGCCGGTAATAAATCATCCAATATTTAGTCCACAACTCAGGAAGTTACCATTTTTCATGCCTTGAAGGACAGGAATATGCCTTGAGGGCATCATTGTGTCCTTCACAACCCTCTATGTAGACCACATAGTAGTGGGTGGGCTAAATATTGGATGATTTATTACCAGTGAAATGTCAAAATCAGTGGTACAAAAGTTTAAGGCAAGGAACATGTAATGAAAAGATCTCAATATAATTGAGATAATACTGCAACTGATGAAAATAAAAGTTTAAATGTTACAAATTTATATTGAACGCTGCAGAACATCAGAAACCATAAACTAATAATGTACCCTAATTATTTGTTGTAGAAGTGATTACATCAGTACTGGATTACATAATAGTCCTGGGAGGCCAAGCAACTTTTCAAACTATACACATGGCTCACAGTGGGTTGCTTATTAGTCTTAATATTGAGTGGACCACTTCTGTCTGTGGAACACATTCCACAGGCCTAGAAACTGATCCTTAGGCCTAGTATCCATTGGGTGTTCCCATATTCCATGTGCACTGCTCTCGTTTTCTATTGTTAGTAATTGTGCGGCGCAACACAGACAATAAACTTCGTTCTGCTTAGTGATCATATCAGTGGCATATGTACGGCAGATATTCCAATTACCTGGTGCTCACCAAGTATGAGCATGTTTATTGTTGGTGCTGCCAGGTCATAGGAATCATCTGCCGTAACAAGGCCACTGATATGATCACTAAGCAGAATGAAGTTTATTGTCTGTGTTGCGCCACACAATTACTAACAATAGAAAACGCGAGCAGTGCACATGGAATATGGGTACAGCCAATGGATACTAGGCCTTAAGGAACACCTGGACCAGCAACTGACCCTTGTCGAATCCAAGATATCTAACATACCATTATGTACCAATTCTATACGTACCTGAGCCAATGCAACCATGCCAAGCACAAAGAATAACTCATGCTTCGTCAGTCTCCCTGGTGTGGTCCTGTTAGCCATGTTCCATATATGGCCCAATACGGCTTTATCCAGCCCAGACATAATAAGAATTGGGTAGACCAGTTCTGTCTGAATAATACCATCTCTTACACAAGCCTCAAGAACTTGATAGTAAACGAGTGGAAGGGCTTTCTCATTTAAACACCTGGAAGTAAAACAACAAAACATTTAAATGTATACCATTCAGATAAAGGAATGGAGAAATACACATCATACACTAGAACATTCATAACAATCAGACAAATCACAAACAGGCCAGGATTTCATTTTATTATATTATACCATTCTATTATATGGAATGGTTCACAGTTCATGATGGGAGATTTTGAAACATTCGGAAGAGCTTGCAGGGCCAAAAACATGGTTTTATATAAGGCAGACAGGCAATTTTAGCAAATTATAAAATGGCACCACCAAGGCATTACATGTTAAAGCTGTATTCAGTCTTTTAGGGCACCAAGGCAAATGGTAGGGACACCATCAGCATATTGCCTTATTGCCTTAGGTTATTTTGGGCCCTGTTTTGAATAAATCGTCTTGCTTCATGATGTAAAAATAAATTGAGTCATGAGTCAAAGATAAATGAATTATAACATCTAGAATGACACAGAAATATATCATAGGGGTTGCTATTACTATGAAAACTACTTTCAAGTAGCTAGTAATCAAATTTTACAAATATTTCTGAGTCATGATTCGATATAATTTTCTTCATCATTAGTACATCAAAGTCTTCCGAACGTCAAAAATCTTTTCATTATGAAACAGGATCAAGGCCCAAGAACAATGAAATTCTTTTGATTATAGCGTTCAAATATTGACTGCTTTGAGGGGCATGGTTAATCTTGTTTTGCCAAGGTGTCAACTTGAAATATGCAGGTAAATGTTCTTTTCTCTACGCAACCTCCGTTGAATGGAACACTCTCCCTAAACCACTTCACTGCACATCTACGTTGGCTCAGTTTAAAAAGAAATTAAAATCCCACTTTTTCCATCATGCCTTTCCTAAAGTGTAATTAGTTGGTTCTGTTTTTGTGTTCATGTTTGTGTCTATTTGTGCGCCCTGAGGTCTGTGCAGACGATTTTGCCCTTAACAAGAACCATTTATTATTATTATGTAAAACTATAACTATGTTCTGAAGCAAAGGTGGGTGATTACTCAAATCATGAATTGATGAGGTGTACTATTCAAGGTTGCAAACCCTTACCCCATTTAGAAGAATATTTTAGGCTAAAAATAATTTTGACTCTTCTGGCCCACTTGTGACAGTTTTTTTGCCTAAAGAACAACTTATTTTACCAAGTCCTTTAAATTAACAAACTTGTGCAGGGATTTTCTTTGAAAAAGTAACCCATTTGAGCAGCCAATCATGTATACGTAAGAACCATTCTATCCTCCCTGCCATCCCTCTCCCTAAATAGTATCACAAACTTACCAGGCAGGTACATTTCCACCATCAAATTTGCCAGCAGGTTTATCAGCAATGGGTACATGCAGAGACATCGGCTCTTGAGCAACTGGTCCTTGGGGAACAACTGGAAAAGGGATTGACTCTTGGGGAACACCAGGGAAAGGGCCTACAACTGCTCCATGTGGAACACCAGGACCCACAACCGATCCCTGCGGTACACCAGGACCAACAACTGATCCTTGTGGAACACCACCAGGAAACATCCCTGTTCCCTGTGGAACTACTTGGTCTGGAACAAAAATCCCAGGAAAGTCTTGCGAGCTAGTCCAGGCTTTCGTCCTCTGACCAGGAATTGCCTGTGGAATCTGTTGAGTGGCGTGTGTTGGTTTTGTATCACTAAGTGTTTTTTTGGCTGGTTTTGTTTTCTGGGCTGAACTGGTGGAGAAGTCTGTCGAGGCCATCATTAAGCTCTCCAAAGTTGGGCCTGCAAAACAATGTGTAAAATAGGGCTGCAGATTACGTTGTTGTTTTTCCCACTCCCGGGACCCGCATTTTATTTTCGAACGGGTGACCGAGACTCAAACAATATTTTAAGATTAAAAATGTAAGTTCAAAAAGCACCAGTCTGAAACACAGGAGTAGTGCACAATTACCAAAAGTTACACTTCAGTCTTTGCACTATACTGTAGGGCACATTTCAGGTTTAAAAACAGCTGATTTAATAATTGACTTACCGTAAAACTTTGCATCACTTAAAAACTCAATAAATAACTTGTAATTCAATCAAAATCATGGTATAAACTCAGGCCAAAACGGGATATTACTCAGGACATCATCACATCAATGCTACTGTGTCGCCATTAGTATTTTTAATGAGCACAGTCGACAATATAAAGGGTTTAGGGTCAAATGGGACTCGGGAAAAAACGGGATTCACTCGCAGGCTTAATGTAAAAGTAACTGATGTATCTGCAAACGAGCAGAGTACTACAGTATTATCAGTATATCAAGCCTATAAATGTAACTAGTGCTTTCGTAGATGAAGCTTACGTCGACATTCATGCCGAAAAAAAATAATGAAAAATGCCTTGTCACTCGTGACTCTTGTGACCATCCTCCCACACAGTGGTTTCACTTCTCTGTATTTAGGGACAGGTCCCACAGAGGAAAATGCAGTATGTGCATCTATAAAGCATAGCAGATACTTCCATTAAACATGCAATTTCACAAACGTTAAAGCTACTCCCATACTCAAAAAGTTGTATGTACACATGTTTGATAAAGCAGACACTGCCTTAGGGGCCGCTTCAAAATTCAACCGGCGGTCAACTGCTTCAAAATTCAACCGGTGGTTGACCTTAAGTTATGAAAGAGAATTGATCATCTGCTTATTTGTGGACAATTTCTCCAAGGGGAAAAGAAAGTAACTTAGGCGAGGCGTCACTAGACTTCCTCACCATAGTGAAAACTTCTCCCTGACTGAATTTTGTGATATTTGGATAATTAAACCAACTAGGTCTTTAAATTCAATTCTTATTCAAGTCCAAACACAAGTATATAAAACTTACAATTGAGGTGTAAGGATCAAATTATACCACATAGGTGGGTATTTCTAAACAGAACTTCTCATTGAGAACAGGAAGTCTAGTGACGTCAGGCCTTACAATGTATCATGCAATACACAAACTGCTTTTTCACTTTGTTGCGCAGAGGTATTTACCTGCAGGTTTTTTATCATCTTCCTTCTGTTCAATGGGACTTGTTATCTCAGGGACCTGCTTCTTTGCTTCCTCAGCTACTGATTGGCTTCCCTGCACGCCACCTTGAGAGGGCGCTGTCACTCCTGGGCCTTGCAAGAAATCACCAAAATCATCATCAGCATTACTTGGTCCCTTTGGTCTTGTGGCTCCAAGCTGAGTTGCTGTTGGTGTGCTGGTTGGCCCTGTATGGAAATCACCAAAAGAGTCATCTGCATTTACTGGTCCCTGTGGTCCTCTGGCTCCAGTGCTAGGCTGAGTTGCTGTTGGTGTGTTGGTTGGTCCTGTATGGAAATCACCAAACGAGTCATCCGCTTCCATTGGTTGTTGGGGTTGGCTAATTGATGCAGCTAAATTATGACACAAACGAATACAATTTTTTTTATTAATGTCTTGGATTTTGTTTTATTAAAAGCAGGCAGATTTCATCATTTGGCATATAAAGCATATAAGAATATTGGTAAAGAATTTCACAGACAAAAGTCAAACAGACCCACTTGACCACTTCTAACAACAAATTTTACCACACGGGTAGGTCATTGTTACAGTCCTAGACAAATGGGATTTATTTTGCATGCATTGGTACAAATTAATAAAGCATTCAGTTAGACACGTCCGACAAAGACTGATTTGCTCCCCCCCCCCAAGTATTTGGCCTGAGTGAAGTGATGTGGCGATGGAATACACAACATATTGAGTTTAGGGACCACATCTTCTCGGCATATCTTTAGTCCCAAGTAATTTGTCAAAATCAAGTTAAGCTGATCTAAGAGAAGCTGTTCCAGACTTACCTTTTGGCTGTTGCTGCATGATAGGTTTAGAACCAGTGCTGCCTCTTCTTCCTGGCGTATCTTTCTTCCCAAGCAAATTGTCAAAATCAAGTTTGCCTGTTCCGAGGGCTGCCGTTCCTCCCTTGCTAAACTGTCGTAGTTTGTGTCTCTGTTCCTCAATATAACGTTCTCTCTTCTGCTTTTCAGTGAATTGTTGTTGAGCTTCTGCCATCCGTTTTTGTTGTTGTTGCATCATTTGGTAACTGCAGAGAATAATAAAAAAGGAAAACTGTAGAAAAATGGAAACATACACCTGAACTATCAAAACTTACCCCTAATGGTGAATGCAGAGACTTGACACAGTTTTTGTCTCTGTTTTCCACATGACATTCTCTCTTCTACTTTTCAGTGAATTGTTGTTTAGCTTTGGCCATGTGTTTCTGTTGTTATTGTGTCATGGATAAATGCTGAACTTGATATCAAAATATTTGAATTGTTTAATCTTCTTGGTTAGAAGAGATTAATTGGTTAAAAAAGCATCAAAACACTTATTCATTTTCAACAAAAGTATGCCTCCTATGTGTCGGGTGGGTAAAAATTGAAAGTCACCTGCACGACATGGCAGGAAAAATTTATCAAAATTTGAGATAAATTTATACAAAAATAGCATTTTTTTGCAAAAACAACACAAATTTGTGTTTCCTGTGTGGAAAAACTCACAAATTTTTGGCAAATTTAGTAAAGGTTAGGGTCAAGTAATGTTTTTTTTTTTAATTGTTAAATTTTGAAAGTTACCTGCCCGACTGGCTAGTACGAAAAAATACCAGTGTCCAGCCCTGACTATAGAGTTAGGAAGCAGGGAGGACTTTGGTCGGACATCCAAAGACATTTTTTCCCTCAAGATATTAACTCTTATTAGCTCCGGGCAGAATTGGATATCTTTCATATCAAGTGTATATCACTAATAATGATTAGAAGCAGATCTATCTCTAGATCTCTAGGATGAAGCAATATTCTCACTGTTATAATGCTTTTGATCACATTCAAAAGGAGCAGATAAAAGGGGCTCGACTGTAGGAGCAGTAGAAAACTTGGTCAAGCCAACAGAAGAACGACTGCCAACATCTTTTAACTCACTCAAAACTCCTTCTCCCTTTAGGCAGAGCAAGCTCTGGGCAAATTCTTCATCATACATGTATTATTCCCCTCCCCTCACAACTGGTCCCCAGTACCAGTGACCCAGGTTAGGGCCTGGTTGATTTTTTCTCTTAAAGGGAGCCCTCTATTGTCTGAAATGTGGTTTGTCCAAGCGGTATAGGACACGATTAATAGAAGCCACTAAATTTAGGGATGAGGGATTTCAAAAACGCAAATTTAGAATACAATTTACATGTCTTTCTATTGGGTCACGTATTGAAGAAAATATTACAAAAATTTTATTTTTACCTTTCCTCAAAAAATTACAAAAGTGTTCTTATAGTAATAAACATAATTATGTTATTCCAAATCCGCTGGGGTAACCCCACTTTTTATAGGTTTTATCATATTTTTTTTTTATTGATTAGGAATATAATTTTAGTGACCAACCCGGAAGTTGTATTTTCCCCGAATTAGCCAACGGTTACGCCAGAAGTGGTATAGGATATGAAGCAGCCGGGGATTGGCTATGATATCGTACGGCAACTCAGTAAGTGTTACCATGGCCTGCAACGCCTGTGGTTTGTCTAAACAAATCACTTACCCAGATTGCATCTGTTGTGGACTCATATGTGCCATCTGTGCTTGTTGAGGGTAACCCATTGGAACTTGTCCCACACCCATAACACCCTGAAATAAATACACAAAAGAAATATCAGAGAACACATGGGCAAAGCAAGAGTACATTAGGTGAAATGATTAGGTACCCTCAAAGTATAAAGGAAATTTAAAAGAAGAAATGGAACTCATTTTGACCACATACATGATTTATAACCCAATAGGATGGCCATCATCTTGATTCTCACAAATGAAGTGAGTTAGGCAAAAACAAAAAATGTTTGTTTGCCCTCCGCGACCGACCCTAAAATGCCAAAAATTTGGGTTGGATATTTTTTTTTTCTTCAAACATGTAAAATATGAAAACTCAATATTTTCGATGGAAAACGTAAAATTTAGCAGTATAAAGTCACATTTAGTAGTATTA
>JXSR01S017958.1:84595-100546 GCA_000969725.1 Ophiothrix spiculata
ATTAAAAGGATAGGAGAGATTAAACAACTGGCATGAGCATTTTCAAAAATTGCTTGGAAACCCTCCAGAAGTTACAAACGAGGATGAAAATATTCCAGTTGTTTTTGACCAACTGCCCATAAGAACAGATGCATTTGATATGGATGAATACCTGAAGGCAAAAAATGCTATAAAGGAAGGGAAAAGCTTTGGAGAAGATGGAATACCACCTGAAGTTATCAAAAGGTGTTCAATTGTTGAAATAGTCCTTAATTTCTGCAATAAAGCTCTACTAAACCATCAAAAACCCAACCAGTGGCCCATTCTGAATCTCATCCCTGTACCTAAGAGTGGAGACCTCAGTTTGACAGCAAACTACAGAGGAATCAGCCTCAGTTCAATCATGGCCAAAACATACAACAGGGTGTTGCTTAATAGAATTCGTCTTAGAGCAAATCAATGTGGCTTTAGGGAAAAAAGATCCAACACTGAACAGATCCTAGCCTTGCGGAGATTGATTGAAGGAATAAAAGACAAACACCTTCCAGCAGTGATAACATTCATAGACTTTAAGAAAGCCTTTGATACTATCCACCGAGCCAAGATGATACAAATTCTCAAAGCATATGACATCCCAGACACCATAGCTCATGCGATTGAAGACACATACCAGGGTACTAAGGCCAAAGTTATAACACCAGATGGTGATACAGATGAGTTTGACATCCATCCTAGCTGGAGTACTACAAGGCGACACGCTTGCCCCTTATTTATTCATAATAATCATAATAGTATTGGACGACTGCCTTAGGTCAGCAATCAGTGGTGAAGAGGAAAGGATTCACAATCACTCCTAGGAAGAGTCGCAGAGTCGGTCCTTTGAAAATAACAGACCTCGACTTCACTGACGACATTGCACTCCTGTCAAACACTGCTTCACAAGCGCAAGAACTGCTGAACAAGGTTGAGGATGCTGCACTCTGTGTTGGTCTGCACATGAATGCAAAGAAGACCCAGTTCATGACGTACAATCAGCCAACTTGTGTCACAATCAACACTGTAGATGGCAGCTCTCTGGAAGAAGTTCATGACATCAAATATCTTGGGTCATGGGTCCAGAGTTCTGAGCAAGACATCAAGGTCAGAAAAGCACTGGCATGGAAGGCCTGTAACAAGTTGAATAGCATTTGGAAATCCAACCTCCAGAGGCCCCTGAAAATCAAACTATTCTAAGCCACAGTCGAAAACGTGCTGATATGGTTGTTAGACCTGGACCATAACAAAGAAAACCAGAAAAGCCTTTGACGGATGCTACACAATAATGTTGAGGGCAGCCCTGAATGTGAGTTGGAAACAACACATGACAAACAAAGAACTGTATGGTGGCATACCCTACATCACCTCTAAAATCACTACCCGGAGACTAACATTTACAGGGCATTGTAAGAGAGCTAAAGAGTGTCCAGTATCCAAACTAGTCACATGGCAGCCTACCCAGGGAAGAAGAACCTAAGGACGTCCATGATGACCTATGTTGATATGCTGCAAGATGACACTGGGTACCAGACCAATGAAATTGAAACCACCATGCATGACAGACGTCTTTGGAGAGCCACCATCAATGCCCGACAGCAAGAGTCGACGGAGTGAGTGAGTGAGTGAGTGCTCAAATGTAAACATGGTTAAGAGGCTTTCAAAGAAGACCAAAACAATAGTAAGAAATGCTGAAAAAATAGAAAACTCGGAAGGACATTACAGTAAATAAGTTCTTTATAAATTAATAATACATCTATTCACCGAAGAAAAAATGGTTCATTGTATGTAAATAAATACTACAAATTTTATGTACAGCTTGACAAACCTCATAAACTCAGAGAAAAAGAACATATCCAAAACGAATCCAGATATTACCTGTTTAGTTATAATGTTGTTCTTTTTTCTCTTCTTTTCAAACACACCTGCGCAAAGTGTATTAAATGAAATTGGTTATGTATACGAATGGTAGAAAACCTTTTGAAAGGAATAGATATTATGCTTGTTCACATTGTTAAACGCTATAAGCAACATCTCACATTTAAGTTAAGTTACGGTTGCTTCTAAATGTTAGAGGAGTAACATCGCAAATCTAGGGACTCAAGGGCTCGGCTGTATTTGTATCATACTCTATTCATTTTGAAATCAGCATATTTGCCAAGATTAAATTGTTGTTTTATTATATTGTCGGTCACATCACATACTGTTCTATATGACCAATTGGTTTAATTTGAAAGAACAAGATAAGTATACAATTACAACAATAACAAAATTTTGCTATCCAAAGTAACTTTTAAGCTCACGTAAGTTCTCTAGACTCCTTATTGAGAATTCGTCTTCAGATACCTTCGTAATATTGGTCTTTGTTTGTGATTCTCTCATGATTAAATATTACCAAAGCGTGCAGGCAGTAATTTGCATCAACCTATCCGATGGTGACAATTCACTCCTTGTCATCAAAGCTGAAGCAGTGGTATTGTATTCAAACCACTGCAGCAAACTCGTACAGATTTTATTTCTAATAACTGGAATTACCTATACAAAATATTTTATTTACAATTAAATTTTGTTCTATTTTGCAGTTTTCTAATATGAGACACCATTACTTTGCTCAATACAATTTGTTACCACTTTAAATGAAGAGCGGTAAAAACACTGTGAATTACAGTTTACGTGTAATGTGTGCTGATCACGTAATAAGTATTGTACATTACCCATGTTACCTGTTGCGTTTTTCATGTCCCTCGACCATTAATGTAGTTCTATTTATAACTTATCTTCTTTTTAATGCATTTTTCTTCATTTCTGCGACAATATCTAAAATGTCAAGATGTTTACTCAGTCATGTCTCATGTGCACTAAAATAAAGGTAATGTTGTGTGACTTTCAAGGTAAAGCATAGATTAATTGCGTTTGGTTGAAGTAGTATTGTATTCGGTCGTAAACGCATGATGGAAAGCAACATTAGCAAGCTTGTATTTAAACTCTGACTGCTATTAAAAAGATTTACAAAAAACAAAATGTAGTCGTAAGGTTAAATAACAGTATCTAAGAAGGACAAGAAAGTGAAATATGGTTGTAAAATTTACATTTACCTCTTAATGTGTATAGTCTCGTCAATAAAACAAAGCATCTAAAAATTGAACGGAAAAAAACCTTGATCCTTCTGCAGTACAATAATCTATTGTAGAAAAATTTGATTACTAAAGTATCTTGTTTTCTTTGATTATGTTGTCATATCATGTGATGCATAACTTTTTCAGGTAAGATACCGGCTATGTTTAAAACTTTCTCGACGACCATTCATATATTTTTCTTCTCATTATATTTAGATAAAAGTGCAACAGTATAATTTGAAATACGTAAATAAAAAATAACAGTTATATGAATTGACATTTTTTATTAGATTTAGTTGATTTAATAACATTATTTTATATAAACATACAAGTGAGATGGACTGAAATAAACGCTGCCTCAATAAGATAACAGTAAAATGTAAAATGAAGATTTGCCACCTCGATTTCCGAGACCGTTTTGATCGGGCAGCAATAATATATGACATGATCATGATGATTAGATTAGATTTAAACGCTTTTGCATCCTCTTGCAAATAAAATGGACTGAAATAACACGTTAGTTTCAAACAGGGTAAGTCAAATCGGTTTAGAGTGCTATGTCTTCGTCTAGTAGCGTCAAGTAGAAGGAGAAAATGAACACTGTATAAATTTCCAGTAAAATAATAGAATTAACCAGAGAAAATCTTGTACATTTTCTACGTTATTAAGGTTTTTATGTCCTTATACGTTAATGTGAAAAACTGATATTTTTGTTTGAATAAGATAAGACGTTTATCTATTGCGTTATTTACAAACATTCCCCGTGAATGTGCTTATATTGTATTTTTGTATTTGGGGATATATCTTCCAAATTTAAAACTGGGAATATCCCGCAAAAAGCAGCATATTGTTCTCATTTGGTAACACTTAAGATAAATTTTGTCAAAATATACAAGAAATTGTGTGTGTTTCAAAGTATGAGAATGAGAAATACACGAGTTTGCGCTTTTCGTCATTTCCTGTGACAATATCTAAAATGTCAAGATGTTTACTTATGCACACTTGAAAGTAATGTTGTGTGACTTTCAAGGTAATGCATAGATTGCGTTTGTGTAAAGTTGTATTTTATTCGGTCGCTAACGCCATTAGAAAGCAACATTGACAAACTATATCAAAATGTAACTGTCATTAAAGTCATTAAAAAAGAAAAAAACGTACTCGAAAGGATGAACGGCAGCATCTCGGAAGAACAAAAAATAGTAGCATTGCAAAATTCTTTGTTAAAGACTCTGTCACTATCGTATTAATAACGTTCAAACGTATCACATACTGAACGTATACATAACGGTCAAGCCGTATGGATAACGTATTGAACGTACTTCTAACGAACACATGAATTACAATAATGTATAAACCAAAATAATGGTCGCAATATCGTAATTCGCTGCATGTAGTGACGCTAGTGGCAAATTTGCCTAATTTTTAAACCATAAAGTTGGAATAGGACATTAAACTATATTTATATAGAAATAATACGGGACTATGTTTTATTTTGATGTTATGCTAATTATTTAACTTAGAAATAGTTGTGAATGGGTAGAAAAAATCAGCACCACAGAACATTTTATAATGAAATTAAAGATGGAACAAATATGCGTGTCTCTAGAAATACTCGGTCAAGTCGGGCTTTTTTATGACAGGCCGGAAAAAATATTACAAAATATCGCCTGATATATCGGGAAAACAAGCTGGTCACCATATTGTTTCTTTGATGATTTCTGAAAGGTTTGCTTCAAAACTTGAAAACAAAATTAAATCTAGAATGCTTGAATCACTAATTACAGAGATACAGAGCGTTTTCAGACCCCCTACTTTACGCGTAAAAGTATAGGAACGTTATTTGGGATAGTGCACCCTATAAGTAGGATTAAGACGCATGTTTGGCTCTCGCTCTATACGGTGATGTGTGACATAGCTTAATTGATTATAGTCAATAACTTGAATACAGCGTGGCAAAGTGAAAGCATTTTGAATAAAAACTTACAATTTGTATTTCCTATTGGTCTGTGCAGTAATCTACTGTCGATATTCCGTTACTCCTTTTCATCGCTAATCTAAAGTATCTTTTTCTATTTCTTTTCATGATTGTTGCTGGTGATGTCTTCATACCATGTTATCCTCGTATTTCCAGGTAAGAAACACGTTATATGACAAATAATTTGTATAAATTAAAAACACACAAACGACCCTTTGTAAATTATAAGCTTGCGGGTCATCGAGCATATCGTAGAGTCGCTAAGTGTCTCTTTTATGACTGGTCCCAAGAATCCGATGCTGGCTGAAGACTTAACTTAAGGGGTCTGGGCGTAAGTCCCATAATTACCCATGAGTTCAGTACGTGACTTATTTTTGTTTTTGCCTTTTTGAAAACATGTCATTATAAATTACCTAAAACGAGAAGTTTGAATAAATGGCAACATCTTAAGAGGAATTTTTAGACCACATTAATAGTACTCTTCAAGCATTCTTTATGCAAGGGTGACAGTCGATCTATACAAAAGTGAATATTTGTAGCAGTCAAAGTTGGTAGAAAAATAAGGCTATTTGATATGTAAACGATTCATCATCACCGAAATTTTGGAACTCTCTTCCAGTTGCACTTCGGCTGTGTGATTCATTGGACACTTTCAAAAAGACTTTTAAAAACTCATTTATTTATACTTGCTTATAAATGTTGATTAATTTCTGTGGTTTCCATGCATGTATTTGTTTATATTTTTCATTTTGCTTTGTACATTTATGTTGTTATTTTTGTATCTGTGCCTCAGAATAGGGTTGTCTAGATAGATGGCGCATTATAAATGCCTTATTATTATTTTTATATTTATTATGATTATTATTACTTGCAAATCTTGGTTTTCAATAGATTCATATTTAAACGTTTTCAATGATACTTAAAAATGTCACTCTTTTTGATAAATCTGATTATTAAATATATTTTTGATATCAAATTTAAAATGGAGGAGAACACATTTAACGAAGTGAATTAAATGTTAACAGACGAAAATGTTAAGATATAAAAGAACAAAATCTTATATTTCTAGAATTAAAGTGCCAACAGTTACTAGCAAGTGTGTAGATGATGTATATAATTATAATAATGAATGATTGTGAACTGAAATCAATTGACCTTGATGTAAAATGCAAGTTTGTCATAAGAAGTAAACATTAACCTGGATCTATTATGCCTTTAAAGATTTGTCTAAAACACCCATGCTTTAATATCAAATTCCACTGTTTCCTTAACTTGAGTATGAATCGAAGGCGGATGTGGAAAATTAATTTTATTCCACCATAAATCATTTATAAGACTTGCATGACCTAAAAATTATGACAACAATTTTTCTGTGAAATTGTTCTCTGAAATGAAATGACGATATTTCATAAATGGAGAATGAAAGTCCTTTCATAAATATCATTTCATTTGTGTTTGTATCATTTTAATAAAATTTTCAAACGTTTACAGGTATGACAAGTGTGCATCCAAAAAACAAGTACCGGGTAACGTTGAAGTTATGGAAACGTTATTAATAACATGACGTAAAAAATTTTACATTTTAACTGACTAAACATGGAGCTATTTCTGTTACTATCTTGTTAAGTAAAGACGCCCAAATCTTAAAAATCAACAACAACACGCCCATCCAAGAATAAAGAAATTATGTTTCTATTCCACACCTGAATCGAGAAGGGCACAATGAGAGTTGATGACTCATTAAAGGACAATAAATATGCCAAATACTCAATGCCCACTGATCAAGATTCAAGAATTTTTTGAAATATGCATCACATGATAACAACAATCCAGAATCTCAAAATCGAATCTTTTTGATAAGGCCAGGGTATAATGTAAAATACTGTTACGATTGAGCATTACATTAATATGACACTTATTTATTTGCATCCTATTGCAAATAAGATGGACCGTCATTATATGCAAATCTCTCGTTGCGAAGGACGCTTTGAGCCACTGGTTTCAAACAAAATTAATGTTTTACCACACATTAAGTCTATGCGGAGGGGAGTATTTTTTATTATAGTTTTAGTACTCTTTATTCCAAATGAAGCAAAGGTTAGCATTATCACGCTAATATATTTTGGAAAAAAGGTCTTATATAGTAGCCTAGAAGGCCATATCTGTAATTGTTTTTGTAGATTGTGAACAAAATACTTGGAAAAGATGGTGCTATTTTGTTTTGTGTACATACGTCTATTGTATTATTAAGTGTGATTAATGGAATCATTATCGACATGATTATTTGTTTGGAACCAGATCGATCGCACGTGTTGGGATAATTATTCAAAAAAAAGTGAGCGGGAGGGGGACTTTTTCGGGGGATGCTCACTGCAATAAACGTATTGTAAGAAAAGTTTCACATTTAGGACTGCTTGCTCTTCTGTTACCTTTCATTTTCAATTTCTTGTGTAAGATAGAATCTCATCTGTCGCCCAGTTGGCAAATAAACAATGTTCCTTTCATCAGGAGCAAACTACATGAATGTTTGAAACGCTGAAACAAATCACGATTTCATTGAAATGCAAATGTCAAACGAAACAACAAAATGTAGAAGCCACAAGCCTGAACTTGCTGCTTGCAAATCGTGACTATTTTATTTGCCTTTGAAATACAACTTGATTACCGTATACTAATTCTAAAACAGAAAAAAACAGTACCCACTGACCAGGAGGGGAACATTGGGTGGATTAAAAGAGATTCAAAAGATATGTAAAATAATAATTAAAAAACAACAACTTAGTACATAATCAACATCCAAAGGGGTAAAACAAGTATGTACAAGCATAAAAAATCTAATAACAAGGAATAAAAAATAACAAGACCCTACACCAGTGTGAGAGCAAAACATTGCAATAAAACAATCAAAAACAAGTTTAATTGGAGCTCAAAGAGACCTTTAAATTTAAAAGGCCGATTTGGAGAGGATTTCTAAAGATTTGTTTTTTTTTTTAGGTTTTTTTTTTACCAATCTATCCATCTTGTATGTCTCTAGCTAGACCTTTTACCGCTAATAACTTGAAAATTTAGTTTACTTAATAAAATAAAAAATACTGTTAATCAAATGTTGATTCAATAGACTCGACAATTGGCATGAGCGCACAACGGTACTCAACTGTTTAGTAATTCAACCCACGAATTTTGATAAAACTTCTGATTATCCTGTTTAGAATTTTCATTATCAAGTAACAATGATTTCTGACAATGATTTGCGTGAACTCTGTGCTCGCGATAACAGTGTTTATGCTTTAAACGCAATAACACGCGTATGCAATGATATAGCGGAGGTCGCATTTACTAAACGCACCGCGGAAGCAGAACTGGACTGATCGATATTTAATCATACGGCAAAGTAAGAAACTAATTGAAACTATGATTTTCAAAATTAGTAAAAATTAAAAGGAAAAAATAGGATTGTTAATAGTAATAATAACTTTGCACGATCTTTAAAATCCTCTGTGTTTATTTTGTATTTCGGTACTTTTTACACTCCCTATTAAAAGTGCCTCGAACCAAAACAAACATCTCCGATTTGAAACAATAACATTGTCTTTTATTTCATGTATTTCAATTGTCTTTTATTTCATGTATTTCACAAATATTTCTTGTCGCTAAAACATAGGCTTGTGTGATGTATCAACAAAACTGACTTTCTTGTAAAAGTTCGTACTTTTCTCTCGAATCGCTTGTTTAGTACAAGAAAGGCCATTGACTGTGACCTTATCTCCAGAAACTACCCGTTGGCCATTTTAGTTAACGTCATGTTTTAAAAGGACTTTGATTATGCATGAAATATACAAAATACAGGTTAAAGAATACGTGATCAGGAGAAAGAACAGAGCATTTGTGTCTGTAATCCGAGTAATTGTTGTGTATTTTTCGTTGCAAGAAGCATAGCTTGATACTGAATGGCAAGATTAAACGGATTCTCGGAACAGAATTTATCACTTAAATTTTAATTCTCTCGTACCAATTCAATTCGTGAGTTAACGAATAGTTAACAAATTGTTTTCTGAGGTTTTGTAAAATTAACATTTTATAAATCGTAATTCCTTTTCATTGCGTCCACCAGTCCATGTGAGCCTATAGTGCCTTTGAACTGCCAAAGAATGAGACTAGGGGACTAGGGGACTTTTTCTTTGTGTGAGATTTAACAATTCGTAAACTCTGGATTTAAACTACCTTAATGTATGACTTTAGGAAAGCCAAATGCAACCTGTTCCCTCCATTGTCAAGTTCTTTTAAAGCATGTCTTGTTTCCCGCAAAGAAAACTGGATTCAATGTTTCCTATCAGATAAGGTAAACGTTTTTCAAACGACATTCATTTCATTTTTATGTTATCCCTGCACACTGGATAGGGATACTATGTTTATTATATCTTATCACTATTGCTCAAGATGTAAAATCTTTTTAAGAGTTAGAAGGTAAAAAAGCTATGAAAAAATACTTAAAGTCTAAAGGATAAATATTACACTAGATACGGAATTTTCCAAATGAAATATATGGTATGGTATAGAAATTGAAAATCAAAATTAATCTAACTGAGATATGACCTGTCAGATGATAATGATATTCATCATAAAATAATATTTGAAACATGAAAAGCCTACATAAAACACATTGAAAATACTTAAATGCTGAAAAAATAATCTTTTTAAGCGATTAATCTGAAATTCTTTACATTGTTGAACGATAGTCGCAAAATTTACTTTTAATGTAATGTTTATATTGCATGTAAGAAAAGCTGAAATCAATCGCATGTCTAGACACTCAAAAGAGAAGATTGATGAAAAGATGTGAAAAGAAACTTACTTTCTCACAGCGCAAACAGTAATACAACCACTTAGTATATATTTATTCTCTAAAAGTAGAAGTATTAGATTCCAGTACATTTTAGTGTGTTTCATACTTTTTTGGCCGAATAAGTGCAGAAAAACAGCAATCAAGTGACACATTTGAAACAAGTTTCCTTGGCTAGCTCTTCATGGTTGTCACTTTCTATGGAGTAATAAATATCACTTAGAACAGAACATGTTACTCGAAATCTATGAGTATTATGATAAATGTGAATAGATATTTGTGATTGCTCGCCCCGAAAGGGGGTACTTTGTAGATGAAATCAATTTTGATTTTTATCTTTTCATCTGTTATAGCATTTTCTAAGCTTTAAAATGACACCTTGCTTGTTGAAATTGATCAAGGCAATCAAATTTTAGAACAGAAAATCTGCTTGAAGTTCTAAATATTTTCTTTATTTTTTGCTGCCTATTTTCACTAGTTTCTCGAAAAATGTTCTGTCGCAAAGTCACCCTTTTCGGGGTAAATCATCACATTTAATTAGTAAACTCGATGAGGATAATAATATGTTGGCGAGAAAAATCTAAGCAGGTGTACACGTAGGCAGGTGTACAAAGGCGGCACAAAATAACATCAACCTACTTCTAGAGTAATATAGATATCTTACATGATATTAATCCTGCAGATAAATCAGATCTATTTGCCAACGTCATGCAAATATTGATTTTTCCACAGTGATGTAATAATGGAAGTTGAGCACATTATAGTATTCGCTAAAATCTTATAAATGGACGTTTTTTTACATAGAAACTTATTGATCTCCACTGATATTAATATTAACGATTGTTTTATTGTCAGTGACTTTGATTATTACTATGATAATTTTCAAATTAAAGCTTTAAGTAAAGAACAACATATAATTCTATTACGATATGAGACCTTTGTAACCAATGTTCTTTTTTAAGTGTGGAGGTGTGTGTGGGTGTGTGTTTGTATTCCTATATAAGCCGAGGACCTCCGCATGACAACACACCGACACACCGAGGACTTAAATCATTCCGAGGACCTAAACACGGGTCCTCGGAAAACATGTTCTAAAAACGTCATGTTTTAACATCTTACGGGGTCCGCACTTCGAGGACCTTAAACGACGTTATGTGTAGTGATATACAGTATTTGAGGACACACGAGTCCTCGGAAGTATTTGTAATGCACGGGGTGTGTTGGGGTGTGTGTGTGGGTGGGGGGGGGATGATTTCGACTTAGATGAAATATTACCCAAATATTGCTGTACCAGAAAATGACAAAGTTGGCAATGATTTGCATTAAGACGCCCGAAAGTAACAGCTTATATTTCTCTCCAAAGTTAAGCATTGTGAAAAAAACATAGATTTTATTTGTCTTAACTGGATCTATCCTTTGGTTATATTTTCAAAGTATTTTAATAAGATATTGTTTTATGCATATAGCTTTATTTGGTGTTTGTTAGATGTGATGTAAAAAAAAGACAGTTTTCATAATATATGATTTTTTAAGGTGTTGCAATATCGAAGTCATACGATACCTGTTTACTACTACAATGGCAAAACACTTGAATTTCTTACAAGTTGTGATGACTAATGTACATTACACGTTGCATTTTTCAAGACTAATGTCCGTCTATTTATAACTCGATTTTCCTCTTGAAAAAACCGTTTCCATCATTTTCTTGCGATAATATCCCAAATGTCAAGATGTTTATCATGTGCACGTGAATATAGGTAATGTTGTGTGACTTTCAAGGTAATGCATAAATTGAGTTTGTGTAACGTTGTATTGTATTCGATGGAAAATGCAATTTCAGAAGGCAACATCAACAAACGTGTATCAAAATTATTTTTTAACATCTTAAATCCACCAATAACCATTGTTAAGGTTATGTATACATGACATAAAAATGACAATTGTAATTGTTATCTGAAATTAAGGAATTTCATAGAATGAAATTCCTCTGATGAGTACCGTTTCATTTGCATTCGTACTAAATAACATTTTGATTACATGTTTGAGGTGTTTGCATGTATGTCCAGAGGTTTGTATATGCAGTCCAAAAAAACCAAACAACAACATTTTACTGAAATTATTTTTTAGTGAAACAAATAAACTAACACGTAATTTGTTTCATCTAATTGACTTAATAAAGAACTTTAAAATAAGAGTACGAACATGATTGAATATCAAATAAAGACATCACTGTCTCAGCATTGAAAAAACCTGTTTCTATTTCATACATTTACCTGTGAGGGTTAATGTCTTATTTACGTGTAATATTATAAATACTTGATACCCAGTCACCAAGATTCAAGAACGTACACTGCTAGGCCACAAAGCCACTCATGACCATTTAAACAGTGCATCTATATGAAAAAAAATGCACATTCTCTAAATGGAAGTATGTCCACATCGTTTTAATAACAATATGACGGGAAGTACAATTCAAACCGATTTTCATGATTTAACACTATTAGGAATGGGCATGTTTTGACCGATTCGATTAATTTAATTATAATATTTTGCATTAACCATGATCATGATAAGATCTGAAAACAACAATTCTAGAAAAGCTAAACAAATAAAAGTCATTTTGATTTATCAACAATAGCATACATCAATGTTAAGGATTAGATTAGATAATACGAGGGGGTATCAAAAAGTTTTAAAGATCACCAAGAAGAAATACAGCCAGGAGCAAAATTTTATTATTTGACCCTTAAGACATCCTTCCACAGCCACTGTGCAGAGTAAAACACTTCCCCCATTTAAAACTTACTATCCACAGACCAATTTTGTAGAGGTCCTCTTTTAGCCCAAAAATTCCACATTGTATTTCGCTAAAATCAACATTTTCAGGTTGGCCATGCTTCATTACGTCATTGTGACGTAATTCAATGACCGATTTCCATAATTTTGGTATCAATGGAAAGAGAAGTTCCCAACCTACGTATACTATGGTATCAAAATTTTAAATTTTGAGCGTGTTATCATAGAATTACTGGGCTGCAACCCTTCAAAAGCAGGGATTTAATCTCGCCACGTTTCCTTGATTTCTCCATGCAGTTTATCTGGGTAACGGAGGGAGGTTGTTGACATCTATCGACACCTGTTCAGAAAGTATAAATGCCATTGATATGAGGTTTGCACCATAATGTACACAAGGACGAGTGACCATCCTGACAAAAGTTAATCGACATAGCTCTTTTCATTCTGGGTGATCTGTAAAACTTTTTGATACCCCCTCATATTATTGATAGTAATTTGCAAATTAAAAGGACTGAAACAACACGTTAGCTTGAAAAAATAGGTCAAATTGGTTTAGGGGGTCATAATTTTCAAGTGGAGTGGAAGATGTGTTAAATGTCTGAAGATGATTGATATAATATTAGATCATGCATTGTGCTATTTACAAACACTTTGCATTTAATCTAACCGATTAATGACAGTGAAGAAATTCATTTTAGTGCTATCAATCGAAAATATTAAAAACTTGCAAAAGAGCCCACTATTTTTGGATAGAACTAAAATTTTTCTTTTCATGTAAATCTGTACTCTAGAAAATTAAACTTCACATTATATCTACAGTAGTAGTCTTCGGTAAGTGTGAATGTGCTATTAGAACGTAAAAAGATTGCCAACGGTATTTGACTAAACAAAATCAAACAGTTATCTTTTATCTAGACCTATAATATCAAACAAATCATCTCTCCATCGTTTTGGTCAGATTAAATTCGAGATTTTATCAGCATGCATTTATCTATTAGAGTAAGTATGTTTAATTCTCAAATTATTAATAACTTTTGATACTTTTAGGGCTCTCTACAAAAACACTCTTTTAATAACAAAAAACAAAAAATTATTTTGTTACTTTATATTCAAGCAACGTTATGTACAGAAAATTTGCAACAACGTGCAACAACGTGTAAGAGAAACCATGTGCTCATATTTAGTACTGCTTGCTTTATAAAATCGTGGTTTCAGTTACCTTTCTTATTCATTATTAACACTTTCTTGTGTAAGATAGGATCTCATCTGTCGCCTAGTTGGCTAATAAACAATGTTTCTTACACCTAATGTGACCAACTACATGAGTGCTTGAAACGCTGATACAAATCACTACTTCATTGAAATGTTAAAAGTCAAAGAAGTGAAAAACTACAAAAGGCACAAGCCTCAACATGACTGGCAAAGTGTAACTATTTACTGTGTTACAGTATATTACCTTACAAGCTCTTACAGAGCAATTAAATGTAACGAACTTGGACTTCAGCCATGCAAAGAGTACGCTCTGTAAGGAACAGTACAGGGGAACAAAGAAGGCAGAGACAACAAGATTTTGGTTTGGGGGATATTGATGAAATAATAATTCAGATAAAGTGTCCGAATAACCCTAGAAACATTGTAACCGGAGGAACCTTGTTGTCATCTGTTCTGATGCCGACAGATGACTATCGGTATGCATTTACATACCTACTTTTGTCTGATTTGTGCGGTCAAATCGTGTCAATCTTTCTAAACTTTTGCCAGTATAGCTCCAATCCCATCTGGGTACCTTTAATAAAATGTTTTGTATCAATTCTGAGATGGTCTATTTACGTCCTATATGGTCTGTCACACTTTTTCTCCCCATGATTAGTGCTCAGGACTCTTGCACTACTGTCCAGCAAGACGTAACCTTCTCTCCTGATCTTAGACAAATCCAATACAAATGCTGATTTGTCATGTGCTGTTTTAAATGAATGAACATTGCAAGCAGCGTTCTGGGTTTTGGGCCAAATGAACCTGAGACAAAGTTCTTTTTTTTGGCCTTAAATATATTACAAATGACATTTTTGTTTAGTCTAGTGAAATTTACACGCATCCTTTAGGAAAACAACCAATTAGTCTTGATATAACAATAATCGGAAATATGCTCAACAGTTAATTTATACATGATAAGGCGTGCTTTGCCAAAAATGTAATGTTTAAATTAATCTTCTTGTGCCTAATATTTGCGACGATCTTAATCACTAGAAGTAGTCTACATGGTCTAGGCCCAGGGGACTGGGCTTATTGTTTGTTTTGAGGTAATGTACCGAAATATTTTTCCAGACCCTGCTTTTATCGAGCTTACCAGTAAGCATAAATTCTGTGTTTGTTTCCAAAAAATGGCCTTAATCCATAACAGATAATTTCCAAAAGGGCCTAAATTAAATATATAAAAAAAGTAAATAATAAAGTTCCAATTTCGATGAGTGATGTGACTATGGTTATAGGACCTAACCCTGACTTAAAAAGCAGTAAAATCTTAAAAATGAATTCAAAAGCATGACGAGAAATAATGTATATGACACTTCCTATTCCAATAAATATACAATTTTACATGTATACCTGGCGAAATAGGAGATACATCAATCAAAAACGACTTTTATGTATGACCTGTTCAGTTGTGATGTATTTTTTTTTCAAAAAGTTATACAAAATTAAAATCCACCAGTAAAAACGCACTTAAAAGAAACATTGTTGTAAATTGTAGAACAAATGGGCATGTTTACAGTTTGCAACGCTGTTAGCTACACTCTACTCTTAATGTATATATTAAGAGTTAAAATCGGTTGTAAGACTAGACACTTAAAGAAGGCTCGAGTGTTTTCGTAAAGTTAAATATTATTTTTGATAAAATCAGCATAGCCGTTAAAGCTCGAATTGTTATTCTATCATTTGTAGTTGAAATATAGCAAGACGTTTTGCGGGATAATGTTTCCTGGCAAGTTAGTACCATGCGGGATTCAGTTGTTAATAAGTTTTAGCCCCTGCGACATACAATGCATAGCACTGAACACTGACGAGAAATTTCTTTAGTCATGCATGATACTTTCTCTTAAGATTGCAAGTTGTTTCACTGGAAAAATCTACGACTATTAAATTTAAAGTAAAAAAATACTTGTTTGTACCTTGCCTTTTTTTGTAACTTAACCGTGTTCAAATAGTAATTTTGG
>JXSR01S017958.1:108354-125623 GCA_000969725.1 Ophiothrix spiculata
ATTATTGTAAATATATAATTCTATATAACATATATGTTATACAACACTCAAGTTTACTTGATAAACCTAATGCGAAATCATCCATCAACAAAGTTATTTCCACACTTTGTTATCGATTTTAGAAATGATAACGTATCTGTTTGCAATATAGGCGACATGCTTTCAAAAGTTCTTATGCCATATCAAATACTTAATATAATTAAACTTGATATGTCATTATCAATACCTATTACGGGCTGTTAAATAGTGTGCATTATGTTTGATATGCTCGAATATTTTAGGAACGTGGGCACATGAAACAGAAACAGTATGGCTGGCGACATGGGGAAAAGCAAAAATTTTGCATTTTCATGTTACTATGTGACTCTAATGTATTAACTAAACCACTCAAATCAGTTGTAATAGGCTTAACAACGTTAAACAAGTAACAAGAATAGAGCGATACAAAAACGGCAAACTTGCAAACTTTATCGGAAAATGAGCCAATTATGTAAACATATTTTGAATAACATGATAAAATCTTCAGTTATCACGGAAGGATACACTAGTATTAAACAAGGGAGCACATTTGTAGCATCAGCAACAAGTTCTCAAGTAAAAGGCAACTCAATTTGATTCTGCTCTAAACAAAACTGACTTTTTTTCTAAAAGTTAGTATACTCTTCTTCTCTCGCATCGTGTTCAATACAGGGTACCGTAAGTCATTGACTGTGGGTTTATCTATAGAAACTATCCTTTGGCCATTTTAGTTAACGTTATGCTTTTAAAGAGGAATGTGATCATGCATAACGCTACAAAATAAAGCTTGAAAATACGTGATTAGAAAAAAGGACACAGAATTTGTATCTGTAATCCATGTAATTATTGCGTGTTTGCAGTTACATGTACATAGCTTGATTGGCAAGGTTACTTAGAATTTTAGATTATTGGAAATTAAATTTAAAACTGAAGAAATTTCAAGTGCCCACTGAAGTTCTGTAAAACTACATTGTATTAATTATGCAACGATGTTCACTCTCTGGTCGAGTTGTAGATGTATTACACACACGTGCACACCTAACATTCTGAAAAAAAAATTAAGCCATTATAAAGTTTATTATTAGAAACTATTCTTATTATATATTCATTGGCCATGGGTACTGTTATTATTTTTGTTCAAAAAAGCAACACACGTTCTTAAGAAGGACAAAAAATGAAAAATAACGAGAAAAATAATATAACCGGGAAATCATGTTAAAATAGATACTTTTCAAAATTCTTGACCTGCGCAAAGCATACTAGAAAGAAAAGGAATAGAACTGCAACGTAGATTGAATGATTTATGGTATACGTTTTATTTAAGAATTGTTGAAAATGTACAGCCACTTACAAGAGACTTTTTGTAGTAAAAAGTATTTTACTACACAAAGTATTTGTATAATTTTTTTGATATCAGCATATAGGCTTGTTATCTTATCATTTGTAGATGGAATGTTATTCTAGCATAAGGTTTTGCGTGATAATGATTACTGGCAATTGGTGCTTTGAATTTAAATGTTAACGCTGACAAATGTTTTCTACAATTTAACACTCAAAAGCACTTTCTTTGGTTTATGCATATTTTGACTTAAAAAAAAAAAGGCTGCAAGTTTGTTTTCGATGCATTCAAAGAACCAAAATAAATGACGATAAAATTAAGAAAACAGGTACTTGCCTATCCACTTCAAAATGTTCACATTAGCTTAACACGTAATCGTAAGGTCTTGAACACTCCCATTGGTTGTAAAGAGGGAGGGTATATTCGGACCCAATATCAGAAGTACTTTCGCAAAGGAATTTACAATGAAACTCTTGTCATAAATAAAATACCGCAAAATAATCAAAACAAACAACAAACAAAGTATCTGCCTGTATTTGCTGTTTGTAAGTACATACATTCCGTAATAAAATTTGAAAAACGTTTGTCGGTTACAATTTCATGGGCACAACAATTTGTAAAGCGCCCCAGAAGAATGCTATTAAGTATGAGAAAAGAGAGACGGATTGAACTTTTTTTTGTCCAACAACTGAAACATATCGTAAAGTTAGGCGATTATATGGAAGGGGAGGGGGTTGAAAATTACGTAGCGCAAATGTTGGGTCCATATGGACCTCCCTTGACCGCATAAGTGTTAAAGTAGAACCAGAATTGAGGTCAAGGAAGTTTATTTAAATTCTGAAGTTACTGATTGATGTCCTCAATATTATACATCATTAATATCTGTATGCCAGCTTTTAAAATTGATGATATTGTTTTAAAACAAATTGTTTTATGGAAAACCTTTTAAAAATTTGTATTCCGTACCTCGTTTCCACATATTACTTTACGAGACAATTTAAGGAAAAGAAGTATCATGATACATTCGACCTTGAAATGGGAAAAAATAAAGAAAGAAAGAACCGCGTTCAGGCCAGACTAACGATATCTCTATTATTTGCTTTAAATATCCTCCGAAGGGGGGGGGGGGGGGGGGTTTTTGAAACGCCCAAAGGTTTTTCCCGCTACATAAAAACGCAAAAGCAACCGCCCCCAGGCATTTAGGTAATCTCTTTTACATCATTTGCGGTCATTTTGATGAAAAAATTAGGGGGGGGGGGTACCACCTAAGGTGGGGTTAGGGTAGGCCGTCAAAGTTGGGGTGTAGGGTGTTGGTGAAATCACGGAAATTTACAGGACATGTTAGAATCATCACTTCCCTTCTTGATTATCAAACCCCGATGGAAATCTGATATTTAGAACTTTTATAGCAAAATTGTGATTTTGGTGCCTACTTTTGCCATACTGCAATTTTGCCTTATTTTCCGATCCGAAAGTACTTTATGACGTCATAATTACGTAACGCCTCGGCCGATTTTGATGATCTTAGTATCGTTGGATAGGGAGGATCATACCTATAGCAAAACTAAGTTCATAGGGGGTTCCAAAATATTTAAGGGGGTACAAAACTCCCCTTCGGAATTCGTATTACAAAAATAGCTCAGGAGGATAAGGGTTAGGATAAAGTACGGTTAATATAGGCCTAATAAGTACAAATTAATTTACAGAGTGACATACTGAAAATATAGAATACAAAAAGGTCCGGCATAGGTTTTTGTTGTATCGGAACTTAATTAGCCTATAATCGCCTAGTAGGCTATATATTTTCTCAAAACTAAATCAAATCAATACAATAAATTTGAATACTGTATTTGAGTCAAGTACACGTTTGTTTGGCTCATTTTTGTTGTTCCCAACTAAACGTGGAAGTAGACAGCAATCATGTGACACAAACTTGTGTTTAAACAACGGCTTTTCTAAGCAAGTTCGTATTTTTAAGGAATCGCGAAAATTATGTTAGCTAAACATACTACCCAAAATTTTAGGAATCCTTATAAATGAGAATAAGTATTTATTAAGTAATAAGCGGCGCAGTAGTAACACCAGTGGTAATACGAGATGCTGCCCAAGAAGTGTAAACCAGCATACAAAGGCCAGTAATAACATCGCCCTACTTCTAGAGTAAATAGAAACTCCTTACATGCCATTAATTCTGCAGATTACTTGGTTAAATTTTCCAATAGTGCACACGTATTGATTTTTCTGCAACGATGTAATTTATGTAGGAATTGACCACAGTTATTGAATAGCTGGAGGCTATACAAAGAGTGGAATTTTTATTTGCAATTTACTTTACTTGCAAATTAGTAAATAACACACGCAAATGTGATCATATCGTATTACACTGCTAGTTGCTCATACGGGAAAGAATAAAATATATAGAAATATATAAAACTCTACCTTTGACGTGGAAAACGCTGAATAACATTGAACAATTTCTTTTGGTTATCGAGCATACTTTTACAGCAACGTAAGTTTTGAATCCCTTGCCTAATTTTCTAATAGTCTAAATCTATACAAGATTCATACAGGACTTACTTATTTAAATGCTCTACATGTATATAAACTAAACTAAAATTAAGCCGTTTTTAATTTTGCTTGTAGATAAATATCCCATTTATTAATGCTTATTTATTATTATTAAATATTGCATAATTTTATTTTGCATTTGAAGAGAAAGAGCAACACATTGGGAATAGAAACTTATTGAACTCAAATCTTTAAGATATAAAAACACAAGGTTGTTGAAAACAAATATTTGTTTAAACCTGTGGAGCTGTTGTAAATTGCTTAAAGTAAATTTCTCGTAATTTCCAATAAGGAACACACAGGTCACATCAATGTACACAGGGTTTTGATTAAAACTTAGATTCAAGGAGAGATTGGGCAAATATATTGTGCATATGTGACCGTCCTGCCCAAAACAGCAGTAAATGCCAGCACTTGTCATTTTCACTTTTTTAATTATTTGCAAAGACCATGCTTTAAGAATTAAAATGACACCTTATTCAACTTCACACGATTTCCAGAAGTCAAGTTATGGTCCGTCAAAGGTTGTCAGGGAGTAAAACGTATAACTGAGATAAACGCGTTCAAAGATTAGTAAGCTTTATATTTTCTGTTGATCGTCTTAAGAATATGCCAATTTATTTCACATTTCCTATCATGTTCTTGAAATGAAACTTTGCTGGTATTTTGAAGTAAGCACTAGTATTGTGAATCTGTTAAAAAATCAATTTCGGCAAATTACGACCTTGGCATGTATTTTCACTTGTAGCGCAAAATGAAGTTTCTGGCATTTACTGCTCATAGGGGCTGGAGGGTCACATATATGAAAAGAAAAATAGCAGCATGTAGAATATACATCTACCCATAAATAATGTTGTATTCTATTTTTGTATAGCTGATAATGCTCTTTTCTTCCTTTTTTCTATGACATTAAATAAAATGTCAAGATGCTTACTCATGTTGAAATAGAGTTAATCCTCTGTGACTTTCAAGGTAATGCAGATTTCTTAGTTTTTTTTATAAGTAATTCAGTCGTAAGCACCACTATTAGTTCATCAGTTACTTTCTGTACGGGCTCTATTTAAAAAGTTACTTGGGCACCATTGGTGACAAAATTCTGCTTATACCATAACGTTTGTATTACTGTACTGTATATGAAATGATGTTTCTCAAAAATGTTAAGTTGATCAATGACGATTTTGGGTCATTTTTGTGTAAAAATTACAAGTTTTAACACTTTTTGGGGAAAAATCACATTGTTTCAAATTCTATGCACTGGATATGAGCCCATCTCATTGGAATATTTAGCAGAGCAATATGAAATACCATATAAGTTGCAATATTGGTAAAATGACATTTTCATTTGAAGATTTTGACATTACTTTTAGGGTCATTTTGTCCAATAAATCATGTTTTTTAGCTTACAACCAAAATATATCATTACATTACACAATCATAATGTCAAATTTAGCAGACTTTTATGACCTTTAAAATAACTACAAATGTTAATCTACATTTAACCAGCAACAAATTATTAATAAATTGGATTGTAGGTCGTTCTACCCTTGAAACACATTTTGAGCTTATTTGCTTGAAAAATTGTAGCGAAATTATTTGTAAAACAATATGTAGCTTAAGTGAGCTGCAAAACAATATTTCCTCTTTGTAATCCTTACTTTTTATGTACTACCAATACATCTTCTTTGATTTGATGAAAAATTGAAGTATTTATTACAATTTTTGGACTATTTTGATCAAAAATCACGATTTTAGCATAATATGTGAATTTTGTCAATTTTCAGCTTAGATATTTAATCAAGTAGTTCTGTTACTTGTCGAAAATCCATTGCACATTGATAAAATGCATACATAATAATACTAAGAAATAACAAAACTTGGTAGAATTACAATTAGCCTTAATTTCAGTCCAGAACCAAGAATATTTACTAATATCCTGGAAAGAGGAACACTAAAACTTGAGTTTTTCTCTTCCCAGATAATCCCAGATCTTAGATAATCCAAAGACGTGATTGAAATTGCAACTACTTTTGAATAAAACATTTTTTCAACGATAACCAGTCTTTTTGAGGTTGTACGTATGGATACTTGCATATGCATATAAATACAGACAGTACTAATCTGCTTCCATTTTTTCGTCTCCCGTCACCTCCTCCTCCATCTGAACTATACCACGCGTCTGTGATGTCCTCATCCTTGTTTTCCCACTCATCATTACATTTGCACATGTCTGTACACCTAAGCCATTTTTAAACCTGAGCATCCTCCTGAACAACCACAATAAGTCAACTCAAGAACTGCCTTCGGTGCTGTTGTTCAGATGTTCAATCAACAATGAGCCCTCCCTGTGATATTTTCCAGCCTTGGCCATTCTGGTACAACAGTAACAGGTTGGTGTTTGGGAGTGTTGATCCAAATGGCACATTGATAATTTGCTCAGTAGATGTATTTCTGTAGTGGACTCACACCCCATTAGGTGTACATGCCGGTTAAGGCCTTGCATACGTTATGCCCAATGAACGAAACTAGTGAAGGAACGTCTATCCATATTACATGCTTTTCAGTTGCACTCTGCAGGTAGAAGTAGGCATTTATTGGCATTGATGGTATATGGCTAGAACTTCTACGTCTGTGTCTGATGACTTAATTATAAAGCATATGTGATCTGAATCAGATGCACGCTTAGCATGTAGAAACATCCTACTATCGGCTTCTTCATTAAAGAGCACCTTCACTACGAGGTCTTGTATATCCGAAGAATGGATATGAATGCAGGATTCCGCCCCGCTAGTATAAATAGGTACCGCCTGCACTTTAACGTCTTAGAGTACACATCTTTCTTCTACTCTTGCTGCAAGAATTTCATAAACTAGTGCCTCCTTATTTCCTCCATTAGATAGAAATTTCATCCCCTGATTGGAGGTTTTACGATCTCCATTTGTCACAACCATGACAAGACAAAGTCGACCAGGAAAGCTTTTCCATTACACTCAAGGATATTGCCAACAACATTTTCTGCCAACTTCTGAAATTTACTATGAAAGGTGGAGGAAGAAAAGGCAAAAAAGACGTAGAAGACAGTGGTGGGAAATTTCCAACTACAAATCATATTTGTGTTCAATTTCAGATTTTGGTCCATGTACTTTTTGGCTTTTTTATTGCAACAATTGCTTAAAACTCACTTGAAGTGTTGATTTTTACCGATATATATAGTTTTGTTTTCAATCACAACCTTAGAGTCGTTGTATTTCCAAATCGTAGCGTGTAACAATTTTTAAAGGTCGGATTTCGTGCGAAAATGTAAAAATTGCAATTTTTTGGAAAAAATCATCCAAATATTTGGTTGTGCAACTAAATTACTGGCCAAAAATCTACTATTATGTTAAGAAGTAAACAAATAAGTAAACAGTGAAAAGAAACATGCGTTTTTACCTCGAAAAAAACAAATATTTGAATATTTTATTTTTTATTTATTTATTTTCAAAAATCAGACCAAACTAATGTTTTTGGCCAAAAAATGATCCCAAACAGCGTTTCACTCCATTTTTTCTTGGGTAACAAGAAGAGTAATATATAAGGATATTTTTGAGTCAAAAATGTTTCGAAAATTACACTCTCACAACTAAAAAATTAAGACTGCAAAGTTTTGTAAAACACTAAAAACATGACATTTTGACCAAAATAGCCCCCTATTTATAGGAAAATCTATTGTAACGCTTAACAAATGAATCAATATTATAGTCATTATAACATTGTATATAGGTAAACTCAAAATTCTCACTTTATGTTTTGACAATCGAACTGGACGTAAGTCATGAACTGGTCATATTTTTTGTTTCACACAAAAACATTGGTAAAACCATGCCAATTTGTATTCAACGGATCGTAACTCTGAATATATATACTTAAAACATACAAAGATAGCTATTGCTGGAAAGCTTACTTTCCGAGGATTTCAATTTTACCTGAATAAGTCTAATTTTTAGGGATGGGTAAAAATTATACAGGGGGCAAAATAAAATAAAAGTGTATTTTGGTCAACCAACTTGGCACAATGAGATTTTGTTGTGGAAAGGTGTATCCAGATGACAAAAACATTACTTGAAGGATGTAATAATAGCCTTCCATAAAATAATTCATTTGGTGACCAATTTCATTGTGGTCAAAATATTGAGGATGGTCAAAATCTATGAAACGACTCATTAATTTTTGGGACAATTTTCGGTCAAAAGATTTTTCATGTATACACTACCTAAAAATCAATCACATAATTGGATTCCTCGACAAATTTCCTTTTGAAAAATGTATACCTTTTACCATCTACGTCGACTCAAAAGATATGTCGTTTTAAAGTTTTCGAGTGTAAATGCATGTTTTGTACAGTAATGTATAGAGAAAATTACCCACATATAAACCATCAAGAAACAACAAAATTTGGATGACATGTCACTATTCAATACATGCTTTAGCATTATACATATCTTATTGAAGTATATTCAAAAAATTATGATCCCAGCATTTTTATTTTTAATGATACATGTGTTTATAAATCATAACTTTTGTACACTTTTGCATGTATTCCTATGCGCGCCGCCTCCACCGTCGCCGCCTCCACCCGATCCATCGTGTTCCCTAATTGCTTTTTCAAGTATAACTTCATTAATTAAAATCATGAGAAGTTCACTTTTTGTACATACCTAGAGTATAAATAGACCTTTCATATGATACCAAACTTTTCCAAATACGTAAAGAAGTTTTAGCAAAAATGCATGTTTTCTACCATTTTTTAGGGTGATATGTAACAAATCCATCATATTTGAAGGACCTATTTGTGACGCAAGGCCAACTCTAGAATTTTAGAAAACAATGTTTTTACCCAAAATGGGCCAAAAGTCATGTTTTTAGGACAAAATTTCCCAAAACTCGCTATTGATCAACTTTTTATTTTTGAGAAACATCATTCCATATGCGGAGTTCATAGGAAAAGTCGGTAATATAAGTGAATTTTTGTCACCAATGGTGCCCAAGTAACATTTGATTTTTCAGAACCAGCTTATGGACTATATCTATCTTGTTGAACAAAAAAGAACAAAACATACGTTGTTGACATGCCAGTGAAAAGAATGTGAATTTACGCGTATAAAAGAAAAAGAATTTTTAAAGAAAAACAAATACCGCAGAACACGAATTCTACATGTAGTATGAATACATTCATCAGAAGGGCAAGCAATTCAACTTCTACGCAAACATCTGAATGAGTAAGGTTTAACTTATTTCTAACAATTTTCTAGTCAAACTAGAATTTTCACATGGACAAATTTAGAGCTTGAGTTTCAACTATTTACATAATTTTATCGACGCAATCTTATATTGTAGAAATAGAAGAAAGTTTCGGTATTAAAACTGCAGACAAAGTGTACATCATTTGAATCATGATGTGTGTGTTCAGTATCGAAATATATTTACAAGTCCCATTCCATCTCATATGTGACCTAGTTTACGGGTCTTGTACTTGGTAGTATTGACATTTATATCCAAGAGAAAATGTAATTATTTAATCAACAGTAATCCAAATTTCACCTATATGACTAACGTGCCATATAAACTATGCCAAGAAGTATCATGCAACAATGTCGATTTAATATTTGCATATCATGTATGTAAAACACTTAGTATTTTATTGTCATGATTTAAAAATACTCCTGGCCCAAAAATATCACTTTTTTGGAAAAAAATAGTGTATTAGTAATGCGACACATGTTTCCAAATGATAACTTACCGTGTTACTTGACAAATATACCTTGATGACACAGTTCAGATAAGCTGTAATAATCATGGCTGGATATTAATGCTTTTTTTCACAATTGAAATATAATTAATATTAAAAATCACTATCACTTTTAATTTTTATGTGTATGAAGAGAATGAAACGCACATCTAATCAAAACAAATGTCCATATTAACAACTGTCTCGTTATTGTTAGTGCCGCAATAAATTAACGGAATGAGTTTCCTGTCATTTATATATTAATTTCATTGGTTTGTGATGCCAGAAGTGATTTCCCATGATATTCACCATCTTATAGCAGACAAAGTGATGCATTCAACTTACAGCAGATTCACACTGTGACGACTGGTCGGCTAACGGACCCCTCCGTGACCCGTCGTCAGCTTTCGTTCATTTACGTCAGCCAATGTCGCTACGAGTCACTTGTCGTCGTGGTGTCGCTGAACATCCGTCAGCAAATCTTGATTTGATTTTCAAGTCCGTTACCATCCGTCGACGACAAGTCGTCACACTGTGACTCTTGTATTTAGTCGTCACAGTGTGAAACTACCATATTTTCCAAATATGGTAATTAATTATCTTAGTGATATGCATGTTGAACTCTATTCTTCACGTATGCCAAATATATTATTATGATTATATGTTATGTTTAAGTAGGAAAATCACCAATTTTTTGAGGGGTATTAGCCACTAAGTAACTTAACCCAAAAAAATCCAATGAACCTGTCTATAAGCAATAACCCTTAAATAAAACCAAATCTTGTGTTTGCATCGACAAACATTCTGAAACAAACTGGATTAGTTAAAAAAGACGATGTTAGTAGGTAAGTTGGGCTTTCTTCTCACAAGTTTGGTACAAGAGGGCTGAAGAGGCATTGCTTATATTGATAGATGCTTGCATGTTTTCATTCTCCCGCAGTAGAACTGACGCGATTGCCTTACACATTTGTAACACTTACAGTTGTTCTATAAATGTCATTGAACCCGTTCATAAATAACAAGTGCAAGCTCATCTTGTGTTTGCAGCGACAAACAATTTGACACAAACAAGGGAGTGAAAAAGATGATGCAAAAAGAGGATTTTTAAGTTAAGTGCAAGTGGCGCGTTTTAGTAATAATTTGTATGAGGCCAAGTTGTTTTATCAGGGATACGGTATATAGAAAAATAACTACTTTTGACTAAAATTCTTACTTGAAGACTTTCATAAAATCCATAGACACGCGCGTTATACAAAAGGTTTTTAAACTCTCAAAAGGGGGGAAGCATTACCTCTATTTCTAATTTTTAGAGGTTTTCTTTTTAAAAAACACCCCCACACACACCCCACACACACACTCCATCACAGACACACAACCTTCCCCCACACACTTTAATTATTAAAACGCATTTTTGAATTAAAAACTTGATATATTTCTCTTTTTTAATCAATCTTAATTTAATTGACATTTTAAAAGATGTCAAATAAACATTTATGAGTTTATATTCGTAAAATTACAAAGTTTTTACTGAATATATCCTTCAATACGATTTTTCTCGTTAAGTTTACGACTCACATGTGCTAATTACCCTCTTACCCTCTTAATTCTAAACTTTATATAAATTTGATAAATTCGTTTAATGAAATCAAAATGAGTTTGATAATCTCTTCTTCACAGAACTTCGTTTTGCTTAAAAGTTCGTAGCATTCTCTAACATCGCTTGTTTGCTCAATACAGCCTAAGTCATTGACAGTGGATTTTATCTCCAGAAACTACCCATTGGCATTTTAGTTAACATCATGCTTTTAAAAATAAAACTTAAAGAATACGTGATTAGGAGAATAAACCGAGAATTTATGTCTGTAATCCGTGTAATTGTTGTGTGCTCGTCATTACATGATGCAAAGCCCGATACTTATTAAAAGGATCACTTGGATTCTTGGAAACAAAATGTATCACTAAAACTCGAACCCTGGAGTTTTTGAAAAATACAGTTGAATTGAGGGTTTCATTGTACATATGCCAAAAACGCAGATACAATTCTTTCTTTCTCTGGTCAAGTTGCATTCAATCATGTCTGACACTTTTAATGAGTTCAAAAATGACCCCGCTTGGTAATAATATTTTTCTGCAAAATTTAAATCATGAACCCCCTGCGTGAAGCGCACTATAAGGGAAATGGTTAAATGTTGGAAAACCTTTTATAAGAATAACATTGTGATGTTCAACGCTATTAGCAACATTTTACTTTTAATATTAACTTTATATGAATTCTGTGCAAGAAGGGTTATATAAAATCAATCACTCATAAAGGGCTTAAGTGTAAACATAACATTTTCTATTTATTTTGCTGATATTGGTAATTTTGAAAGGTTTAGAAATGTTGTTCTTGCTATTCGAATGTTTTTCTATGATAAAGTTTAGTAGGATGTTATTTCTTTGCCGAGTACTACATTTTAAGTAATTAAATTGAATTCTGAAAGGTTAGTCCCTGCTACGAATTAAGCACAGCATATACTTTAATCTTACAATGTGCATGTACGAATAATTTTATAGTGCAAATATAGATCGTTGAAAAGGGTGTGACACGCAATTAAAGAAAGAACAAACTTTATTTACCAAATGTTCCCCCTTTGGTCTTGTTGACAACCAAACTGTAATAACTTGATCTCCAGACTAATTTATCTCATCCTTTTTTCTTTTCATAATCGTTGCTGAATGATGCTTTCCTGCCTTCTGCTGTTCATCATTTCCAGGTAAGAGGACTACTTTAATAACATTTCTTAAGCAGACACCGGTAATTGTATTGGCACTCGGAACACAAGTGCATATGGGGATGTTCCAGCAACATGTGTACAAAATCAATCGGAGTGATTCTTTTTACCAATGTTATTTTAATGAGATTTATTTGCTAAAGCGCCTTTTTTATATGGTGTTGTGGATTGTTTTTTAATTAAAAAATTGTATTTATTTATTGGTAGGTCAACTACGTACTTTGAAAATGTAGCACATCCCAAAAAACGACAAAACTTGGTCTCGGGTATGACTACAATTTAACAATAGAAGTGATCAGATAATTTTCATACGTTAACCATTTTATTTTTATTCAAACTAGAATTCTTATGACATGTATGATGAGCCAATATAGAGATTGAGTTCCAGCTATTTGCATTTCGATGATGTTAATAATCTTATAGGGACACAATCTTCATTAAGAAGAAGAGTTTAATGTTTTTATCTTGGCAGACAAAGTATACAGCATTTGAATCAAGGTGTTCATGTGGAATATCTAACTCTATTTACAAGTCCCATTCCATCTCATATGTGACCTACTTTACGGGTCTGGTGCTTGATAGTATTGACATTTATATCCAAGAGGAAATATAATTATTTAATCAACAGAAATCCAAACTTCGCCTTCATGACTAGCGTGCTGTATGCCAAGAAGTCTCTCATTATTTTTCATATAAAACAGAGCTGTTCTTTTATTACAATTATGATTTGAAAGACAGATTTAACTAGTTTGATGAAACAATTCTAATAGTAGTTACTTCGAAACTTCAATACTGGACACCAATGAAAATATAATGTCATTTTTTCTACATTCATGTGTAGAAGTGAATAAAACATACAACAATCTGGTTTGTTGGATTTATTCACCTAGGATAAATGGTATCTATATATCAAAATATATACACATAGAGAAAATATCAAAAAACACAAAAAACTCAAATACACTGTGACAACACTTTTTTTTGCATCTGTAATATTAGAATTTAAAATAAAACGTCAAACATCAAAATTGGCTTTGTGTTGAGGTTGATAAAATGATTCCTATTACTTATTGCTTTTATTTGTTTCTGATGACAGAAATGATTATCAATGATGTTCATGATCTTTTAGGAGACAAAAATGCATTCAAGTGCACTTGAATATCTCATTTCGTAATGTTGAGAAATGTCATAAGTTCTCAGACGTCATCATGTACACTTTCCTTTTTTGTATTAGACAGAAAGAAATCATGTCGGATATTTGTAGATATGATAGATAGAGTAGTGTGTCCTCGTCATTTCTGCATAGGATTTCGGTATTATGAACATGTTGAAAAAGGTAAAAATAAAGAAAATTAAAGTAAAAAATAAAAAGTACGAATTCAAGATTATTTATAACCAGATGAAAATATTGTGTATATTTATGAAAAACAAACTGAACACAAAAATTAAACTCTCTCGCATTCTTGCAAAAAAAAAATATATTGTTTTTACAAGATCCAAGATATATCCGAGACTAATATTTCTACTGTCGGAAAGTGTTGTGATTTTATTTTATTATGCATTTAGTTATACAAAACATACAAACAAACAATAAATAACCATTATTCTCTTCTACGTTTAAAGTACACTGACGTACTCTGTTGGTATCTTTTTTCGTTAGCTATGTTTGAATATATGGAAATTGAAACGAAAGACTTTAACATAAACCAGAAAGCGTTCAGCATGGTGAATAGCTCCAACATGCGTCAAAACATTTAAAATTCACGAACAGGTACATGAACAGCTTTATATTATGTTGTGAATGATTCATTTACAAGCTTTCACAGAATGTCTCAACTTGTAAATCTTGCGGTTAAAATAAAAGATACGATATAATCTCACCAATTGCTGTACACCTCAATGAACATTGTCGGTTGCGTCTAGTTTGGTATTTGCGGTTGAATCTATTTTTCGGAATCCTGATACAAATAAGTGATTATGAAGTATATATAAAGCGAGTAAAAGTACTGTAGTTTAATTGACAGCCATGTGTCAATTGAAGTAGCTATCACTCACTCAGTACAGTGAGTATACTTGCCAGTGGCAAACATCTTTCCAAACTCTTTGACTTATTTTATTTGAATTCATTTTAAAATCAAAATTAACAAATATTAAGATCGTGGTTAAACGCTATTGAATCTAGATTCAAATGAACCTATTTTAAAGGATTTCCACAAACATAATTTTATTTCGGTTGTATACATTCAATTAAACTCTTGTTGTTGTTCCGTAGTACAACTCATTTGATTGGTTAAGACACTTGTAAAACTTACAGTAGCTTATCTACAAATGTCATTGAACTTGTTTGTAAATAACAAATTAAAGCACATCTCGTGTTTGCATCGACACAAACAAGATAAGTGAAAAAGATGATGCAAGAAGAGGCTCCTCAAATTTGATGCAAGCGGCATTGCTGTAATAATACATGCTTGTATGCTTGCCTTCTCGTGCAATAAAACGTATATGATTATTTAACACACTTGTAACACTTATTTACAAATATCATTATTTGTAAGTAACAAGTACGAGTACATCTCGTGTTTGCAGGGACAAAATCCGATAAGAGGCAAGATAGAGGAAAGAAAAAAGGCAATAGAGGTGCAGTGTTTGCTTGTAAGAAGTAAAGCATCGCACAAAAAATGATTTTCTAATCAGTGATGATAAGTTTTATAAATTCCAATACAATTCTTACATGGAGAGTGTAAGTTAAATCTAAGACTCTTGGATATGCTGTAAACACACACCACACTAACCTCCACACCCCTTCCCACACCCCCACACACCCACTTGGTTTTTGTAAATACTATTTTGTTAATGACTATATCAGTTACAATACAGGATTTAACAGTACATTATTAAGAAATTGCATTTTTCGATATTTCATAAATTTGGCTGAAAGCAAAATATCAAACTTGTGTTGATTTTTCCATGTCCCAGACCAATTTATTACTATATATATTTTTTGTGTGTGTCCTTTTTCTCTTTTATCTAAAATCTCAATATATTTCGAACTCTATTTGGAATTTACATTCCATCTCATATGTGACCTAATTTACGGTCTGCTGTTTGGCAGTCACATTTATATCCAGCAGGAAATAAAATGATTTAATGAACAGTTCTCAAATTTTTCACCTACATGACTAAAAAGTATTTATTTTGTTACTACAGCATGGTTTTGAATATAACTAGTGATCAATTTAATTCGTTTGATAAAGTAGTTCTGGTAAGACGTAATTTCAAACCTTCAAGACTGGATATAAATAGTTCAATTTATAATGAAATTAAAATTTCAATTAATTTCTACAGTCAAGTGTGTAAGGCAAATGAAACAACACGCAACAATTTTTGGTTAATTTAATATAAACACATCTACTTACAAATAAAGAATTCAATAAAATACACTGTAGTAGATTTTTAAAGTCAGGACACCTCATTATAAGTTTTGGGTCATTCCATATAATGATAGGAGGTAAAAACTTTTGCATACATACGACCAATAAAACTGACAGGGTGAGGAAGGCTAACAGAGTAAAACATGAGTGTATTCGTAATCTAATTAGGTGCAATAGCTTGCAATATTCAATGTTATCAATTGAGTACTGCTACAAACACATTTTTTGCATGGTTCCTTTGCTGATTATATCATATACCTAGTGTACTTACAAAATAACATAACTTAAATAAACCATAGATCGGGTTTTGGATAATTTATACGTATATCGTATAATACAGTTATTTTTTGATGATGAAATAATTAACACTTAAGTGGTCAAGGGGGGGGGGGTCGGGACCCAACATTTGTTTTTTTCACGTTAGCGCCAAAACGCGAAGTAATTTTTCATCGCATTCTATGTAATTGTCCAACGCTTCACTTGGTTGGAAAAAAAAATCAAATCGACCCACCACATCCCATGCTAATTAGCATAAATAAGCATTTTCGAGGGTGCTCTTCAAATTTGTTTTGCCCATAAAATCGTAACCGAACAACCTTTTCCAAATTTCATTTCAGGATTGTATTTGTACTTACAAACTGCAAATATGAGCCAAATATTATTGAAATTTTCCATTGGGAAGTGAGTTTTCACTTTTTTGACGGGAAAATTTTGACGCGACACGACAAATTTGTTTTTGGACGCAATTTAGAAACGGGGTGTCTGATTTTCATTTTTTTTTTCATATAAAAAAAAACGAAATATGTCAGTTAATATGATATTGTAGATGATATTGGTAATTATTTTTATGTACAAGATTCCCATTTAAACATTGCCAGTCAGATTTGTTTCTAACTATCTGATTAAAAAAATACTTGTACGTGACTTAAGAAATGTCACACACAAAAAATTTAGAAGTCACAATAAGTCTTTTTCATATCAAAAAGAACGAAAAATGGCAGTTAATTATTTTAAGATATTAATGCTGTACCCACCACATCCCATGCTAATTAGCATAAATAAGCATTTTCGAGGGCGCTCTTCAAATTTGTTTTGCCCATAAAATCGTAACCGAACAACCTTTTTCAAATTTCATTTCAGGATTGTATTTGTACTTACAAACTGCAAATTTGAGCCAAATATTATTGAAATTTTCCATTGGGAAGTGAGTTTTCGCATTTTTGACGGGAAAATTTTGACGCGACACGACAAATTTGTTTTCGGCCGCCATTGACCACTTAAGTGTTAAAGAAAAAGTAAACGTATAAAAGTAAGTTGTGCATTCTTCCGAGCTTCTTGTTATTTATTTACTGCTTTCATTTGTTTCTGATGACAA
>JXSR01S017958.1:125673-136157 GCA_000969725.1 Ophiothrix spiculata
TGTAAGGCAAATGAAACAACACGCAACAATTTTTGGTTAATTTAATATAAACACATCTACTTACAAATAAAGAATTCAATAAAATACACTGTAGTGATTTTTAAATCCAGGACACCTCATTATAAGTTTATAAGTTCAAGAAGTTTGGCTTTTGCACGTCAGCGCAAAAACGCGAAGTAATTTTTCATCGCCCTTCTTCCAATGCTAATTTGCACAAATAAGCATTTTCGAGGGCGCTCTTTCAAATTTGTTTTGCCCATTTTTATAAAATCGTAACCGAACAACGTTTTTCAAATTTTATTTCAGGAATGTATTTATACTTACAAACTGCAAATATGAGCAAATTTTATTGAAAAATTCCATTGGGAAGTGAGTTTTCAAATTTTTGGCGGTAAAATTTTGATGCGATACGACAAATTTGTTTTCGGCCGCCATTGACCACTTTAGTGTTAAAGAAAAAGTAAACGTATAAAAGTAAGTTGTGCATTCTTCCGAGCTTCTTGTTATTTATTTACTGCTTTCATTTGTTTCTGATGACAATCAAAAGCGACTATGTTTTTAATCTTACAAAAACCCAAGATACTGCATTCAAGTAAAGGCCTGGATATACTTTGGCATTTTTGTAGTCATTTTCATTCAGAATTTTTCTCATGGTGTTACATTTTCACCACTATGTTAAATTTTCATTCGGAATGAAAATTTTCATTTTGATTTTTTCTCATGGTGTTAAATTTTTGTCATGGAGTAAACTGTTTCACCATTTATGAAAATGTTTCATGATGGTGTTCAACGGGGCATAGATCAATCTCATTAGGTCGAGAACAATACCATAGTTACCTTGGGCTTTTCATTATAATCTGAAATCTGTCCTTGACAGGTATTGTGGATTTTATTCTGCTGAAAAGATTTTCTGACTCCTTTGATTTTCCTCCAAAGAGAAAGATTTTCATTTGGAATTTTTATCACTGTGTTGATTTTTTATCATTCTATTTGTAGTTTTAGCGGATAATTCCGATCGATAATATCGTCTAGGAACTCGAGGTCAATATGCAATCAGCTCTATGGATTTTCAAGATGGTAAAAATGACAAAGTATATTTAGGCCTTTACTCTTATTTCTTATTCTGAAAAAAAAAAAATTAGAAGCCACAAATAAATGTTTGGTATACCAAAAATAACGAAATATGTTAGTTAATTACTTTAAGATATGATATTGTAGATGATATTGGTAATTATTTTATGCACAGTCAGCTTTTTTTTCAAATTACCTAATTTTAAAAAGATACTTGAACGTGATTTAAGAAATGTCAAAAAGTTTTTTAGAAGTCACAATCAGTCTTTTGATGCTGTAAATGATATTGGTAATTATTGCACAAGACTCATTTTAAACATTGCCAGTCAAGATTTTTTCCTATTACCTAATTTAAAAAAAATACTTAAACATTTTTCTACAAAGTCAAAATTTCACCCGGATTAGAATAATTTTTTTTTAAAGTTACTGAAAATTATCAGAATATCCGTTTTACTTAAAAACGAATATGTTTATATGAGATCAAAGCCAAACTGAAAAAGCAAAATGTTTCCATTACTCTAATGATTGTTTAGTTATAGATACTCTTCCGCTTAAGTTACGTCTGAATATAGCAATTGAAGACGTAAACTCGAATCTTAACGCACTCAATATGGTGAATAGCTTCAACATGTGTGAAAACATTTAAGATTCATGAATATATCAAGGTACATGAGCAGCTTAATACGTCGCATAAATATTTTACAAGATGTCAAAATATTTTATGTTCAATGTCTCAATCGATTATCAAGCCACTATCTAGGTTTTGAGATATAGGATCTCACCTTTCGCCGCGTTTTTAATTTGGTCGTTATACTATGCTGATACAATAATTACTGATTTATGGAAGTACAATGCGAGTAATCAAAAAGAAATGGAGTTTACTGACCACTATATGCCATTTGAAGTAAATATTACTAACTACATTGTACTTGTAATACCTATAGCATACATTTTTTTCAAATCGTTGGAACTTTTGAATTCGAGTTCTATTCTCTTAGAATAAAAAGTTGGTATTTTTCTTTTTATCCTTATAAATTAGCATATTAGCCATTTCAAAAACCTGTCCACCTTTTTACATTTTGAAATGAAGCATTTTTTTACTTTATCCGTTAATTTCAAATAACAAAAATATTGCTGTTTCGTACATACAACATATTCAATTGGTTAACACACTTGCAACACTTTTAAAATAGTGAAAGCACATCTAAAGGGCTAGATAGACTGCGTAATGTTTGTAGTCATTTTCATTCAGAATTTTTCTCATGGTGTTAAATTTTCACCACTATGTTATATTTTCATTCGGAATGAACATTTTAATTTTATTTTTTTCTCTTTGTGTAATTTTTTTGCCATGGTGTAAAAAGTTTTACCATTTACCAAAATGTTCATAATGGTGAAATAGTTTTCACATCACGGCAAATTTTGCAATGTTTACTCATCCGTAGTATTTTGATACTGTGGATTTTATTTGCTCATCACTTCATATTTCTCCAATGATAAAAAATAACTGTAATCAGTTGTCTGGATTTTGCGAATGGTAAAATGATGAAGTGTATTCAGGCCTTTACGCGTTCATGGACAAATATCCTGAAAAACGGTAAGTGATACAGATTATGCAAGGAGAGACTCCTTAATTTTGGACTTAAGAGTCAATGTTCATAAGATGTACATGGGAAAATTGTTCTTATCAGGGATTACATTTTGTAACTTAGCAATTTGTCCACAATTCTTACCTAAAGACATTTATATAGAACCTAAGACATTTGGATAGGTAAACATTAAAATGTTAACAGAGAAAACGTAGAAGTATTAATCCAATCTAACCAGGGAAAGCACCATCGAACGTTTTCTTTTACTTAGTCAAATGTGCTAGCAAACCATGTCTGAACAAGGAATATACAAGTCAAATTTTATTTTGTGGAGAAAAAAATGAATAGACTCTCCCATTTCCGTGCTAATAAATAAGCACTTCCAAGGGCGCTCTCTACATTTGTCTTGCCCACAAAGCCGTAACCGAACAACTTTTTTCAAATTACATTTGTACTACAAACTGTCAGCCACAGTTTTACGAAAAACTCCATTGGGAACTGAGTTTACGACTGAAATATTTGCCCAAACACGATTTAGACTGCTATTTTGAAAAGATTTGTCCGATTTTTGATTTTTTCTTTGTTTAGTTATTTTGAAGCTCTTATCTGTTACAAAGATTTCAACGTAAAGTTCTTACGTAAAAGTGCTTTTCTGATATTCGGTCAATATTGAACCCTTGACCACCAACAGGCAAACGACACACCTTGACCACTTAGTTTAATAATTATTGTTAACACTTTTACAAGTTTAGAAATTATCACTAAATCTATTCAAATATAAAATTGCGAATTCGGAATTGATTTCCATATCCTCTTTCTAAGCTTCTCGGATGAGAGGATGTTAGAGGAAGGGGGTTAGAATTCAAGGCGTATAGATATAAAATCGACCCTCTTCCCCATCTGACTCATTAGCTCAGTTGGTAGAGCGTGGCGCTAGTAATGCCAAGGTCCCAGGTTCGAATCCTGTGTCTTTTAAAACTTCTTGTAAAGTCTACGTTTTAATTTAGTTTTTCTTGATGCTTTGCATGTATGTACTTCTTTATGCCAAGGACCCCTTTTGAAATAAGCCCCAGGGCTTAAAGGGCTATCCTGTGTATCTCCTTTTCTGTATTTGTTTTTAAGGTCTTTACAATTAAGTTAATTTTAATGTTTTTATTATATATTTATATTTGTATTGGAGATGCCAAATAAAATAAAATCAAATCAAATCAAATCAATCCTGGCTGGTCAGTGATTTTTTCGCTGACTGTCAATTACGTTGTGTGGTTGCCCAGATTAAAATTCATGTCAATTATATATTTCACCACACGTTTAAATCTATTCAAATATATTCTTATCAAATGATTTCATTGACTTCACAAAAAAGTCTTATTAATATCAAGTTTCGATGCTTAAATATTTTTTTATTGATTTAATACAAGATATAAAATGGTTTTGACGATGATGCTAAATTAACATTACCTCTAATAACAGAGATAGATATAACATCATACTGTCACATAATCATCCCTACTGAAAAGCATGAATAGATTAGGGTATTCACAATTATCACATATGCAAAGCTTTTTGCTGATATTTTTTCAGATAAACAATAGAATAGTAAGACGTTTTTCTTAGAACTATGAATCAGCTTGATAATTTAATCAGTTAGTGTGATGAAAACATAGCTAAGAATAGTACAAACAGGTGAAGAAACACGGCAGCTTGGCAACATTGCCCTACTTCGTGTGTAACTAGGCTTATGCATAACGCATTCTTACAATATACGACTTGTGAAAGAATTTTTCTAAAATCAGTAAAAATGTCAAAACTGAAGTCAAAATTATCATTTTGCATTATAGTATATCACAAAACGTTTAAATACAACCTCTATTTAAATAAATTACTTGAAATAATGAATAAATAGTGTATTCTCTCGTGCTGATTATAATAGTGATTTAAAAGTATAACATTTACGTTGTCTGCATACAGGGTGAGTTAAAATAAAGTGTAATCCAATTAGTGATTTTATATAACCAGTTCCTTTTATTCTTTTGCAAAATTATTCCTAATGAGATGTCATATATCATAAGCTTTCATAGAAAATTTATTGTGTTGAAATCAGACAAAGCATTCTAAAGTTATAGTCATTTGAGTGGAGGTACCCAATTTGAACAGGGAACAAACTACGCTATTTAGTTTACGTGCGTACTGGTAACAAATGATGTTGTCTCTTTCAATCGTTATGGTAGGAACGCTTATGAAAGCAAAATAACAAGAAAACAATAGGTTTTTGAATATGGACCGTGGAATATCGGGTAGTGGGTTGATTCTTGAGGTAACGTTCAGATTTCTCATAAAAGCTCTTCTAATTAGATTGTTGTTTTGTTGAATTATCCGGATCAGGATCTTCCTAAACCTTCCTTGTTTCTTTTACGAAGAGTTGCCTGATCTTTAGGTTATAAACAGTATTTCGAAATAGCTTGCGGTGATGGGATCTGGTGGGCATCCGTAAACTACAGACAAAACAGACGGCGATTTTCAACCGGACTATGAGTCTGATGATACTTAATTGCAACAAAATGCCAGTGCCGGTTGCTACATTGTTGCTCCATGATTTATTTCCTGGCATTGGTTGTCAAGATTGTGTACTGATGTCTGTAATGACCATCGGTACTTAGACCTGCATCATTGAGTCTTCTTCAGTACATCTGCACAATGCGTGTCCGTTTAACATTTTAAGTTTGCTATTCATCAAGTATAATTAAAATTGATAAACATAAACAGATTTTCTGTAAAAAATTTCCTTTGTTGATTACACCTTAATTTGAGTCACCCTGTACAGGGTGTCCCAACAAAAATGCATCACTTTTGTTTTTTGGTCATATCTCAGAAACCGATAAATAAAAATGAAAACGTTTTTCATAAAAACATTAAGTATAGTTTAGTCTTTCATCGGGGAAATTTTGAGCAAAATCCGTCGAACCGTTCTCGAGAAAACGAGAATTTTTTAAGGAGACTCAGTTTTACTCCATTCCAATGGGTTTACCACAGTAACTCATGTTTATTATATTAATAAAACACAACTTTGGTTACTATTGATCAATTTATTTTAAACTTGCAAAGGAGACACAAAAAGATAACAAGATATGGCATAGACGTTAAAACATGATTTTGATATCTTTTTCAGCATTTAAAGTGCCATCGTTATTCAATCAATCAATGAATCAATGATACACAGTACTTGCATGAAATGCATACCCCATGAAGGTTTTGCAGCGTTAAATAAAAAGAAAAAACGAGCTCACAGTTTCTCAAGAAAACTTAACCAAGGCAGAGATTTCCTTAATTGGAAATTTTTTGTATTTTCCCAGTTTTAAGCTTTTTTCATAGAAAAGAAAATCGTTATGACTGTCTCTTCCTCTACATGTGTTAAAACTATTACATTATCAACATATTAGAATCAAAATAACAAAGCAGTTATTCACTTCCTCGTGAAAAGTGCATGGAATGTCTGTTAGTCCATGATAGCTAAATAATGTTGGTACATTTTTATGTAAATTTCAAGCACCTCTGCTTTTCACATGTCCACAATCAGTTTCAAGGCACCTTTGTGTTAATTATCACCATGTTCCAGGTCCAATGCGACGTTCAGAATTCTGGACGATGAAGGGAGTCGAGTGTGATCAGACAGGCTTATTCAAATTCTAAATTTTCTGTTGCTGTTGTTATTGTTGTCGTTGTTGTTGTGGTTGTTGTTGTTTTGTAGTAATATTCCTGAAAAGCTGTTTATCCATAAATGAAAGTGTTTCATTTAGAGTTGGTCTACTTCTGTGATGACATGGTCATTTCAGATCGATAATAGTTGCAAATATGAGTTACTGTGGTAAACCCCATTGGAATGGAGTAAAATTGAGTCTTCTTTTAAAATTCCAATTTTCTCAAGAACTGCTCCACGGATTTTGCTCAAATCTTCACCGATGAAAGACTAAACTATACTAATGATTATTATGAAAACAGGTTTAATTTTTGTCCATTGGTTTCTGAGATATGATCAAAAACAAAAGTGATGCATTTTTATTGGGACACCCTGTATAATTGTGTGACATATTCAATTTCTTGTCACGAATAGTTTCCCTTAAAATTTCAGATAAATTCTTCATCTGATACTGTATATTAGTGTGTTAACGACTTATGAAACTGGTTTGAACACAATCTGAGATTATGATGATATATTCACGCTAATAACGGTTTAACGACAGTAATACCAGAAATTAATCAAAAAATGGCGCATGTAAGGCATTTGTTAGCTTTCATGGCACTTCAAAATCCAGCCACTTCAATTAAATGCTCGATATCTTCGTCTTGAATCTGCCAATAAAGCTTTCATTTCATTCCTACGGGAAATCCGTCTAAATAGATTTCTGACTCTAAATGTGTACATCAGATTGCTTTTAGGAATGAGAAAGTGTACAACTTCCGACCTTAATGGAACTGTGCACGCGTTGGTTTATTTTAATTTGCATCCTACATCCTCTACTCCTTAGTTATCTATTTTGCCATTATATTGACCCATCGGCACAACACCATTTCAAAACTTGTCCAACACCATTTTATCGATCATCAGTCTATTTTACGATTATGTGGACCGATTGGATGCAGCCGCCTATCCTGCCATTTTATTGACTCATCATTGTCCATTGGTACAGCAGATCGTAAGTCATGAATAAGTCAGAAAATCGTAACATTGTTAAGGACTCAATACCACAGAAATGAGTTGCAAAAATCGTTCTTGTAAACCTTCAATATTTTAATGATCGGCATTTTTCACAATTTTGTTTTTTTTACAAGTTAATGGCGCTTCCTCCGCCGAGAGCTTCCTCAACCACCTCCCCTTTCAACCCTGCTTACGTTTATACTATTGAACACTCTTCTAACAACGCATTTTCTTGTAACATGTCTAACCAAGGACAACCCCCTATGAATTTGGTTTTGCTATCAATAGATAGGTATGGTCCTCCCTTATCTAACGATACCAAAATTACAAAAATCGGCCAAGGCATTACGTAATTATGACGTCATAAAGGTCTTTTAGGTCGGAAAATCGTAATTTTGGTAAAAATGGCCACTAACATCAAAATAACTTCTAAATAGCGGAATTTTATTGGGTTTTTTGAAAATAAAGCAGAAAAATGACAATAACATGCCCTGCAAGTTTCAGCCTCATAGCATTGATCTTTCAAAATGGTGATTTAAAATTGTCAAAAATATCACCGGGTTATAAACTACACCACAACTTTGACGGCTTACCCTAACCCCACCTTAGGTGATACCCCCTAATGTTTTCATCAAAATGACCGCAAATGATGTAAAAGAGATTACTTACCCTGGGGTCGGTTGCTTTTGCGTTTTTATGCTGCGGGGAAAAAAACCTTGGGGAGGGGCCTCCCCCGGTTAGACGAGGGTTATAATATTGCATTTAAAAATGTGAACTTCCCATCTTATGGTACCAAATTTGTTGCTGTTGGTTTTACTCTTCTTGAATAAAACTACACTGAACTACAAAGAAGCATTTTAGGTTACGTCTTCCCTAAAATGTTATGACCAATGCTTGATTTATGATCAGCAATATTATACTGACCAACTGGCAAAATACTTTTTCCAAACTTGTCCAAAGGTTATGTTAAAATAAAGGGACACTTTATGATGAATTTGATGACTTAATCAACTCCAAAGGTTGATCGAACCATTTAGTTTTCTTTTTTAACATCCTAGAAAATATCATACGTTAATATGCGAACATTTGCAATGATATTTCATATATCTATTTCATTTTAAAATTATGTCTTTCTGTTGATCACCACGCAGCTCACAGCACGCTCCTGTCATTTTCAGCATCCCTTTTCCAAATGTCATTGAACTTACTTAAATGTGAGCAACAAGTAAATGTGCATCTTCTTTTTATACAGACAAACAAGCAAGATCAATCTTATGCAGTGCTCGGGCAGTATCACTAATGTGTTTTTCTTTGCTCTACACGAATGCGTGCAGATGCGTTCAAGGTTTTCAAAGGTGTTCAGTGAATTTAAAGTTTTATTCTCGGCATGTTCCTTCATGTAGTTTACATTTTATTGTTTTTGGATATGTCTTCGATATTATTCTTTAAAAGAAACGCTCCAACGTTTTTGTATCACTATTTATGGTTGTGTATTTTTTGTGTATGCTGTTTTCCTGACCCTGGAAGTGAAAAACAAACTTGATGACATGACGTAATTCAATGGCTCAGTTAATTTGTAATGAGAGTCTTCATGTTAATTTAAACCTTGATACATAAATAGGTAATAAAAAACGAAAAATGTCTTTGCTTAGGTAAAAGTCCACCATGACGCCCGAAGAATGGCAGAAAGTATTTACCGTTTATTTTGTTTTTGATAAAAGATTTTAGCATAGATGTTGTGGCCACAGTAGGATAAAAATAAAAGAATTCGGCATGTTTTGTGCAAATTCGAATGCATCATGGCAAAATGTAGATTTATCAATGCCGTCGACTGATAAAACATTGGCAAGCCTACTAGTATATCGAAGTTACAAACAGATTGAAACCTGTGACCAGACAGATTTGATTAATATGGTATGTTTCTGTGTCCAAACATACAGTATCAGCACTTACTTATAAGCAAGTAACAAGCTTTACCAATAACAAGATTTACAATTTTAACATGAAGAAGAAACTAATCCTGCAGTTACACATCGTGTATATATCTCAATTATACATGATTTAGAGATACACGTATAAACAGTCATGTCTGAAAATGAAATATCTTCCAAGGGAATTATAGCACGGATATGGCGGTCTTATCTAATGTCAGGCCTTTAGAGCTTTTCAGTGTAGAGGCAGTCAACAAACCAAAAGAGAGTTTTAGTGTCAAATCTGATTTTTGCCTATCTTGAACCACAATTTAATTAAGTTTTCTAAACATCCAAACATTTTATTTTAATAATTTTGGTAGAACGGTCTCTCAAGTATATGCATCAAGGTGAATCAATTTGTTTGACACCTATCTTTATTATCAAACTCTCTCCTCAAAATACAAATTATGCTGTTGCTTTGTTGACTACATAATTATACGGATAAGCCCCAAAACTTGGGGGTTTATGCTTACACTGAAAATTGTGTTTCATCACTTGACAAATAATAAGTTGTCATGAAAATGGTCTAGTATGACAAACTATAATTTGTCGTGGAATTCGTCATACAAGTATTGAACGACGAATTATAATTAGTCATGAAAAACGGTCTAGTATGACGACTTTCTCATGACAATTAGTCATGCTGAAAAATTAGTTTGTCATGAATAAAAAATAATTTGTCATGCACAAAAATTAATTTGTCATGCAAGAATAATAATTTGTCACTTAATTTGTCAAGTGACACTAGTTTTTCAGAGGTTTTGTTTTCGGTAGACTAATTCCATTTAAGTATGGCTCAATCCATGTGAAATCAACTAGACGAAACACTCAGGTTCTGCTTGCAGGTTTTGCAATGGCTGTCTGGTCTAGTCAACCCAGATGGACCTCGCAAGCGAACGCGAAGCGTGCGCCTACGTCGCTCGCTTGTGGAGTCCATCTAGATGGACTAGTTTGGTCAGAATCTGATGATGAAGTACAGGGTGTCCCAGAAAGAATTAACTCCTAGCTTTGACGGGTTATAACTTTGAAAAAATACAACGCAATCACAAAATTTAAATTCAAAATTGATATATAATGTACAGGTCATAGACTATTTTGTGTATGAAAATCAGGTGATATGGTTCAATGGTTTTGATGATATGCTCGATTGCGTTA
>JXSR01S017959.1:19195-30069 GCA_000969725.1 Ophiothrix spiculata
TATTTTGTAGCATGCACTAGGATTGTGAATCTGTCAAAAAATCAATTTCGGCAAATTATGACCTTGACATGTATTTCCATCTGTAGCGCAAAATGAAGTTTCTGGCATTTACTGCTCATACGGGCTGCAAGGTCACATTTTTGAACATTTTGGCCGAATAATATTTTTCCTACCTAGACTTGTTAAAGAAAAAATGGCAAAATAACTCGAACTGGTTTATGGCGAGTTACTAAAAAGCGAGTGCTTAAATCAAGAATCTGATGCTATAGATAGATTCCTTGTGAAATTCCCTTTCTAAAAATGTATACTTTTATATACTTTACTTCGTTAGTTTTCAAGTTATGATCAAAATAAATTTTCAGATATCGTGAGGCTCTTTTAATGTTTTATACGTAAATTGAACCTATTTTAAACGTTTCTAAAACGTTGTGTTTAAACGTTTTTTGCAGGAAAAACTCCACACTTACACGTTTTTGAAACGATTTTTAGAAACGTTTTCTGACCAAAACTAAAACCATTTTATAAAATTCAGAAAACGTTATTTGGCTAGCTGGGGTATATTGTGCGTACGCCGTTGAGTGTCCATTTGAGTGTGTAGCGACGTACTTAGAAAATTGGTCATATCTTTCTCATTTTCAGACGATTTCTATCTTCTTTTTTGCATTTGAAAGTATAATACTGGGGGACAGCGGTCACGCCTTAAAAGCATGGTACGTCACTGAGATAATTGATACGACCGTGGCGCGTAGATCACTTGCGTTGTTTGTTAATTAAACCTGGTTAAATATCTCAAATATCTCCGACTTGGTTTAACAATACAAAGGTCGTGGTGTAGCGTGCAGTGGACGATAACTGCAATATGAAATTTTGCAGAACACCTTTTAAAATTTGTTAAATGGAATTTAATGACGCTCGTGTTTGGCTACTTTTTCTGAATAAATACTCAAACATGTATATAGTTCCTAAGTTTGGAAAACATGAAAACTGAGAAGGTACTTATAAGGGCCAGGGTACAATCGATTATGTATAGTCATGGGTTTTTACAGCCTCACTACCCATGAAACATCCTCAATGTTTCATCGTTTATAAAGGACTGCCATGGATGGTCCTTTTGGAATTTAAATTTGAGGAATACTCCGGAAAAATGAGAGGAAAAACAGCTATTGAATAGAGGTGGTCAATGTATTCCCACACTACAGCTTGAGTGAAACACCTTTTTCAGTCCAGTGTATTTTCGGCATAAACCAAATAAATATATATTGTTTTCAATGTTTTCAAACTGTAAAAATATGAAATCATACAAATTTGACGGTTATAAATTTGACGGTTATCAGAAAAGCGAAAGTATATATTTTAAAATTGTAATTGAAAATCGTGCAGCGTCAAACCTTGACCAATATGAAAGCAGCGGAGACACTTTAGCGTCAATTGGTCTTACGTTAGTTTTGTTTTTAACTAGCAGAGCAAGATTGTAGCCTACTGGATGTATCTGATAAGGAACAATGTTCTTACAATAATATTATTTACGTGACCAAACTACACAAACGGACATGCATCGTGTAGACTGAAAGTACACTGATTAAGAACATTATAGAAATAATAAAACCTGACGTGTGAAAAACGCTGTAGTAAATTATTATTATATGTTGAAGAGCAAAAAGAAAAATGGAAAGTTTTATGTTGTAATGCTCTAAAAGGAAAATACTGGTTTATTTTTAAATTGTCAACACTTGACGTTTTAAGTATTCTTCGAGTTTTACATAATATTTTATCAAGAGCAACGTAACTGATTGCATAACCAGAACACCTGAAACTAGAGATGGCTTAATGCATTTTTAAGGGATTATTGAGAGTAAATACTATTGTAAATAGGCTTATATGGAATATAACTTATGTCTTGGTTTTAATGAAATGGCGAATGCAAACAACATTAACCATCTCAAATAATTGCAAGGCATAGACCAAATATGCCAAACGCCAATTATGGTCAATATTGACAAAGAATCTCATTTCTTTCTGAGCTTTTCTGTGCGCTCCCAATCCAATTTACAAAACGACATGATTTAATTTCTTATGCCGTGACAAAATTGATTTCACAAAGCGCAATATTATAATTTGTTGTTCCATCATGTCATGTGACATAATGTTTGCTTTTTATAGGCAGCATTTTGGATTTTTCCACAACATCAATCATTTTTCAGTTGGTTTGCGACGAATGTTGAGGACTATTACTAGTGTAGCTTTTATACCTTTCTCAGTCGATTTAAGTGATAGATTGCCTTTATTTCATAGCGCCAGATGAAAACAGATTCGAGGACGTATTTAACTTGGTCTGTACACAGCAAAAAATAAAGACTAAAAGTTTGCGATTAACTCATCTCGATTAAAAAAAGACTAATATTTTTAAACTTTGAAGAGCAAAGAACGTGTTTTCTTGTTCATCGCCGCCAGAGTAAGTGCAAAAAAGAGGAAAAACGCAATTTTTTTAATCGTTTGGTACTTTTACTCCCTATTTGGATCAAATTTTCTGGTTCACTCACTAAAATTTACCGGGAAGAACGTCGCGACGTGACCACAACGCAAAATGGAGCCCTCCCAAGAACATGCAGAGATGCAGGGATTATTATACCCATTGGAATACCTGAATTAATGTCTATAGTCAAAGGTAAATGTGATTATCAATTGCAGTAAGTGCATTGTCGGCGAGTCCAGCTGCTACTTAGCATGCTTAAGCTTAATCAATGCTTCGATACACACACAGTGCACGATCGACGCAGCTATGTGTATTGTATAGCGATGTTTATCTTCGTGGCTTTGTAGTTGCCGGTCTCTTTGTGTCGTTGAACTGTACGTTAAAATAATGGCCATGATCTTTCTTAGCATTTTCTGAGCGACGGTATTTATAATGTTAAGACTTATTATTCTCCCGGTTATTCTCTGCAACGGTAACCAAAGCTCTGTAACTACATAATAAGCTGCATAGATTGAAGTTGAAAATGTGAGATGCCAAATAAGCAGTGTAAATAATAAATTAGTCTTGATATGACAATAAAATTTGATTCAGCACTTAAATACTAAAGTTAATAATCACATTTACCTCTGAATAATAAGTTCAGGTAGTCCCCATAGATTTAGCAATACCTCCATCTCCATGCCTTTTATTCAATCAATAATCGATTAAGGTTAAAATTTTAATCAACGCGGGAGTAAAAAGGGAACTAGTCTACTAATAGAGTAATTTTTAATCTACCTAAAATTAAAATATTTACTCTTTTAAAGGATTAAACAATTTAATCAATAAAATCCTTTAATCTTGCAATATTGATTAAAAATTACTCGGAAAACGACTAGTTCCTTCCTTACTACCGTATCGATTAAAATTTTGCTCTACGTTGAGCAATTATTTTTGCTGTGTACCTGGCATAAACCGACGACAATTTAAAAAAAAAAATCGAACCTCCTTGTCAGATAAAATCTTGTGGATGCATATCGGCAGCGGAGGAACTACAACTTATTAGGGTACATATTTTGGAAGATCATATTATCATCGTTTGTGCCTGTTTGTTGAGGAGAATTGCAATGGTGTATAACAAGAAACAATGTACGCTTGAGAATTGGTCTTCATTTCATCTATAGGGACGACATCTAAGTACTCTGTTTCTTTTGTTACTGGTGTTTTACGTCATCTGATTTAGTATATAGGTGTTTGTAACTTGTAACTGGTGTCTGCTCAACTAATATTTAAATTCCCATTGGTATTTGACTGTTGGACAATTAAATAAAGTCACTTTAGCTGTGGTCACCGCCGCTGACAATACTTATTATATACTTATATGTGTGGTGCTCTGGCATAATGAGCGGAAAGTCGCGATTTTCAAAATTGAGTTTATGTCGTATTTTAATTCTCCATCATCTCAGCTTTCCAATGATATATAATATGTCATACTTTCTTTTTACAATTTTCATTTAGAGATAGAAAAACAAGACAGTCCACTCAAAATCTGGTAGTAAAAAATTGTCGCAAATCAATTCTAAAGTTACTGATTACTATAGTGTATTATAGCAAAACGCGGTCAATTACCCGTGAATAATTGTACTTCCCGGCATAATTGACCTTCAAAACGCGAAGTATAGATTGACAATTATGTACTAATGCGCTTTATGTCAAAAAACGAAATTTGATCTTTTCACCATATTTTTACTTTAGCAGCCATTTATTCAAAATCTTCAATCGCGACTTTCCGCTCATTTTGCCAGAGCACCACACATATTATCTCTGCATGCGTCACACCACAATAGAGCTTCCCATTGACTTACTGTACAAAATGGCTTCCTAAAAACACCCGAGAACTCAATAATGAAGCAAATGAGTATGATCTCTTCGACACAAAATGATGATAAAAGTACACCTTCAAGGCAAAATTTTCAAGAAACTGGATCACGCTGAAGTATAACGCCCCCTATCACTGACAGCCGAATTTTGTATTTCCAGAATCAAGCGCAAATTAAGGAAAACCCTTTAAATTTTACCAAATTAATCTGGAGATCAAAAATGACATCAGAGCATCTTTAAATAAACCTAACTTTATAATTAGAACAAAATATTGACCAAACATATTGCCCTTCCATACGTTCTGAAGTCAATTTTGCCGATTTTAGAAATGCCGGATTACGAGTGCTAGTTATTTAATGGTGTGCGCCCTGCATGTTACCTTGATATTAAATTCATTGTAAAATCAATTTTTAAGTTTAATTTACACCATAACCAGATTTTATTTTCCATTAAGTCATAGCTTCAAGGTTATTCTACATTCATTGATGTTGGTACGCAACTTAACCATGAGAACGGCTGTTGTTTTTTTCTTTCTTTTTTTAAGATCCTTTTTGGCGGGACTGGCATATTATGGCGTATACATAATTATAAAATGACAGTTTGGACAAGTCATGCATAAGTTTTGAGAAATTCAGCAGATATAAACTTCTTGCAGAAAGCAGTTCGGACCATTTTCGTACTTACCTTGTATTTGCTATCAAAGCTTCTGCAGTTTTGTGCCTTTGTCTCTTGATTTTGTGACATGAAAGATTTTATAATTACGCAGCGTTTCTGAAGAGAAGTGGAGAAAAGTGATAAGATGCTCATACAAAATTTAAATTTCACAAGTTCTGACGTTGATACGTCTGAAGATTATAATATAAGATCATTTTGAATATTTTCTTTGGAATTATTGGTTCCTTAAGTATCGTGGGAAACGCTGTCGTATGCTTCGTATTTCATTTCGAGTCTGAAATATTTGGATCGATTGTTCATTGTTCATTGTTCATTTTATTTCCATAACAAATACATATAATATAAAATCAAGCAAGAATCTAAAAATACAATCTACATCAAAAACATTACAAGATGCAAAACAAATACAGTTATGGGGGATAAAACTAGAGGGCCAATAAGGCCCGTGGATTGTAATACCCCTTAAATTAAAGAAAATGAAAATGAAAATAAAAACTTACAGTACAAAAACAGAATAAACGTACAACCACTAGACAAGACGCTCAAAAGGAAAAGTTTGAAAAGGCCGCAAAAAGGCGCATTGCTGTTCTGAAGACATGCTGAATTATTCATATTTTGAAATGAGTTTATGTTTTAATTTGCTACGGAAGTTTTTAATCGATTTTGAGTTTTGTATCGATTTATCAAGAGTATTCCAAAGATGTGGACCAGTAGTTCGAACAGAATGATCAGAAAAAGTTCTTTTGAAGTTGGTATATTGATAATTGTCTTGTTGTCTTGTCGAATAGTTATGGTATTCTGATCGTTTCTTAAAATAATTTGAAAATGCTGGTGGTAGCTCATTTGATGTATATTTGTACATAAATGATCCCAATTCAAGAGTATAAATATCGAAAATTTCAAGCATTTTGAATTGAGTAAAAATTGAATCAGTATGGCTACGATAATGACTACAAGAAACTGTTCTCATTGCCCATTTCTGAAACTTAAGAAGCTTATCTAAGTATGTTTTACACATACTTCCCAAAATGAGAATGTTGTAGTTTAAATAAGGTAAAACAAGATTACCAATATTATGATATTAAATCAATCAATAATCGATTTATGTTCTGGTGTAGTTTTTACCATCTTAAAATTTGCGCCAGTTATTCCGTACACTTCAGTCACTTGGTACAGCATCATGTGCTATGTATGGATTTCAGAATATCCATTTTGGTCCTTAAGCTACGCGTCTACTTTCAACCTTCTGCTTCTTTCTATTGAAAGATATTTCGCAATATGCCGCACTTTTACGCACCGGAAGTTATTCAATAAACATTTGGTGAAAGGTTACTGCGCATCCATTTGGTTGGCGGGTTTTTTGATCCAGATATATTTACCCGTTGTACATCACATTGAAGGAATTGGTGGATGTAAATTTCAATGGCCAGACAAAGGCGCTCAAATATTCGTGGGAACTTTCGTCTTTACAACTGAATATTTGATCCCGTTGATTATCATGACTTTAGCTTATACACTTATTTGGCGGGATTTAAGAAATCGAATGAAATCTAAGAACAAAGTGACCGTGAAAGCAATATCAAAAGGAAAAAGAAATGTCACTATTACACTTTGTTTAGTATTCATTTCCTACGTAATTTGCTGGTCTCCGGATGCAGTAGTCTACTTTTATTTCAATTTGGGCGGTAGGTACAACTTTCAAAGCACTTGGCACCATATTGTTATGGTTCTTGTATTGTGCAATATGTGTACCAACCCATGCATATATGCGTTCAAATACGATCGTTTTCGGCGCCAGTTAAGATCACTCATTTGCAGAGGAGCTTTCGCAAGTGATATGAGTAAATCTGTAGACTCGTCTAATGGGAGAAACAGTGCTAGTTCTGTTCTTAACAAGCGAGATTGTAGCGTACAGGATGTACCTGATAAGGAACAACGTCCTGAAAAATATGTACGTGACCAAACCGCGCAAACTGACGAATGCATCGTGTAGACTGCAAATACACCAAATGTGCAATGATAAAGATCATAACGTTTCTGAAATACAAAGATGTTCTTATATGCGAACTGCTTTATATTACATATATACGAGGGGGTATCAAAAAGTTTTAAACTTTACCCAGAAGAGATTGAGCTATATCAATGAAATTTTGTCAGAATAGTCACTCGTCTTTATGTACATTATGGTGCAAAAATTGTCTCATAGGTAGTTTTACTTTCTTTACAGGGGGTGATTGATGTCATCTACCTACCCGCTTAAAACATAAGCTACATTGAGGAAATTGAGACATGCGGCGTAATTAATTCCTTGCATTTGAAGGGTTATATAGCCCAGTAAATCTTATTGGCACCACTAAAGTTTAATTGTTTGATACCATAGTAATGGGTAGGGTTTCCTCTATCCATTAATACCAAAATTATGGAAATCGGTCCATGAATGATATCATAATGGTGTAATAAAACATGGCTGACCTGGAAATGTTGATTTTCATTGAAATCTAAAATCAGCTTTTTTCAATAAAGAGGATCCCTACAATAATGGTATGTAGACAATCAGTTAAAAGTGGGAGAAATGTGTTACTTTGCACATTGACTATGTAAAGATGACTAAAGTATCCCATAATGAAATTTTGTTCCTAACGCCTTTTCTTCTGGGTAAAGTTTAAAACTTTTTGATACCCCCTCGTACATATAGGTATTCATAATATAGAATATGAAATATGTGCACTGTAAATTTTGCAGAACACCTTTTAAAATGCCATGACGCTCGATGCTTTTTCCGAATAAATACTCATACATGTATATAATAGTTCTTAAGTTTGGGAAAAAATACTGAGAAGGTGTACAATCGATTATGTATGGTCATGGTTTTTTGCAGCCTCCCTCCCCATGAAACATGCTCCATGTTTCATCGTTTATAAAGGACTGTCATGGACAATTAATACAAAATATTTTTGACCAAATAAAAATTACCCACGTGACCTTATAGAGCGTCGCCATTTTTAAAGATTTGAAAAATAGCAAAATTATAGCCGAGTATAAATCAACCCCAAATATCAACAAATAATACATTGTGACACATGTAAACATATGAAATAGCACCAATAATACACAGACATGACAAGATAGTCTAGTAAATAAAACAAAAGTGACATAACCTTGCCTTTTATAATAATTGCTGCTGACCGATGTGGTAAAATTCCACAAAAAAATTACAAATGTCGGGGTTTGAATTCACGTTTTCTCCACTGTCCGTAGCAAAATATTTATTTCCGTATGTGAAAAGATTTTATTGTACACATATACATACTTCCACATAGCAAACAAACAAAGTAACCTTGATTGTAATTAATTTGCTTGAATGATTTTCCCTTCAAGTTTCAGGTCAAATCTGTCAAATCGTATACTAAGACATAGGTAACCATGTCAGTACATGGTCAGTATTTCGAGGTTCATCAACCGTGACAATAACAAAGTACCACGGAGGTAATCTTTATTTGGTCAAAAATATTTCGTATTAAGCTGACTGCGGACAGTCATTTTGGACTTAAAGGCAAAATGAGAGGCAAACAGCCATTGAATAGAAGTGGTCAATGTATTCCCACACTACAGCTGAGTCCAGTGAATTTTCGTCAAGTCAAGTAAATATTGTTTTCAGTATTTTCAAACTATATGGTAACAAGAATAGTCTTTAAAAAAGACATACATCGCTTAGTAGATGTCTGTTATAAAATGTAGGCCCTATAGTACATAGTCAGTTTGTAACTTCAATACCTCCCCAAGCGACCACAATATTTTTTTAATTATTAGAGGCTTGAAGGGCTGTGGTCACTGTACTGCATGTACATATAATTATCCCTATTTTCACTCTGAACTATTACTCCACTTTCCATGTGAGGAGGAAGGAAAGAAAGACAAAAATATATAGTTGGTATGACCTTATTTTCAGGTCAGAATGGAATTGTTGGATTGATGTGATATGCCTTTATGATGTGGATTGGCTGAAATGGATTCAATTTAGCAGTTTATTGTATGGCTTTGAAAAGCCTATATATAAATGTTATTTTGGGCTTTTCAACCATTGCATGATCTTTTTATTTAGGGATTGGAATTTTGTAAGGCCCCACTAAGTGGCAAGATAAATGTTGAAACTTGGATTAGTATATTTCGGAATTGTTTTGGTTTTAAAGTTGATGAAAGTTGAAATTCACGCTTGAAACTTACTGTAAATTTAATCAAATTTATTTGTTTTAATCAAAAGTTTTTATCAATAATGTGGCTATAATTATGAAATGTGAAATTTACATTTGATAGTCAGTTAAACATTTTTCTGAGACCAAAGCATGTCATCGACTTGAATCAAGACAAGTATGTGAAACACTGGCTTTTCATCAAAACGGCTTTTGAATTTTTTTTATTTGTCCATGGGAACTTCCCCTAACTAGTATAAGGTCTTACGAACGAATTATCCCAATTAATATACCGATCAAACTACACGGGAGTTATGATGCTTATTCAGGACTATTCTTGTTTATGTTAAAATCATTGGAGCGTTGTCATGTTTGATTACGCTTTTATAAAGAGTAACCTATTAGGTCAGGGTCAAATCAAAATTGCATAAATTATCAAGGCCATAAAAGAAACATCTGTTTATATAGCATGTAATAATAGCAGGAATTGTGTAATGACTATGGGATTTAGTACATTTCGGTCTTAGACATCTAGCGATGAAAAATATGAAATCCTGCGAATTTGACGGTTATCAGAAAAGTAAAAGTACTAGTATTTTAAAATTGTAATTGAAAATCACGCAGCGTCAAATCTTGACCAATATGAAAACAGCGGAGACATTTTAGTCAATCAGTCTTAGGCCGAAACCATAGCCGGCCTCCAAACAAAATTTTCCCATCCAAACATTTGGTTGTGACGTCACCAAATATTTGCAATCGAATTTAAAGTACATGTATGAACAGGTAACAAACAGTTGGTCCAATGTACTACGTGAATCAAAAAAAAATGTGCACGGATTAAAGATGATCTTGACCTTGATAAAAGCACAAAATCCTAAATGTCTTCTTGTTATAGTAAAGCAAATTTAATATTCTATCAAATGCAGAAAAAATGATAGAAATCGGTTGAAAAATAAGCAAGATATGACCAATTATATAAGCATACCTCTTTTCCCTTCATTCCAATGGGATTTATACACAGTAAACTTGCACTTATCAATGCCTATGTTAGAATGTACAATTTCATGTCTTTGTCAATTCTGTGTTGGAGTTTCCTGATTTTTAACTACGTACCATGGTTAAAAGACTTTATAAATGTAATTTAACAAAACATTTTGCTTGTTTTACATTTCCAGAAGAAAAAAGAAGGAAAACCCATGATTCAACCTGTTTCTGCGAACCTGTCTATAGAAATCCTGATTTTAGCTCATTTTGACCATGTTGACCATAAATTATGTCTTTTAAATATAAATTATGTCTTTAAAATATTCATTTGTGCAATATTCATTTGTGCAATATTTAATCATGCCATTCATTAACTGGACTACTTATTTATGAAATGTTTTAGTCATGCTGTGTACAAATTGCTTCATTTACAATGCCAGTTCAACAATTAATTAAAGTTTCATACATAATAGCGACAAAACTCTCACTTCTTTGCCTTCGTATAATGCCACAACCCGTAATTATGATTAATGATCTTGCTTACCTGTGTAAATTACGGAGCCCCGGAAGTGACATGTTAAAAATATTTTTTTGGGAAATTATCTCGAGATAATTATGTTATCCCGGGATAATCATGTTATCTCGGGATAATTATCTCGAGATAATTATGTTATCCCGGGATAATCATGTTA
>JXSR01S017962.1:15721-35771 GCA_000969725.1 Ophiothrix spiculata
AAGATTAAATGCGCAGAATCAGTTCAATTAGACATCAGAACCCCTGCTGAGTTGAAATTGCACAGCGTTTGAGTTAGGCGATAATACCTGTGCAAGCCTAGGCCTGGAAGACCACAGGGACCTAGGGGAGCTGTGCAGGGGAGCTATTAAACAGACAAGCCTAGGCCTAGAAGACCACATGGACCTAGGGGAGCTGGGCAGAATAGGTAAATTAAAAGATAGGCCTAGGGTACGGTACAACGAGAGTCAAAGTGAAGTTGACCGAGATTCATGACTGAATAATGAAAGAACTACTGATATTTACAACCATTGTCAAGCATTTTACAAAATGCAAAGTAAGTATCTTAGCTATGCATTCACCTGTTACTAATACTTTGCTCTTTTTTCGGATAAAATTCATGCAGTTTTAAGATCTATCCTTTATGCTCAAAAGCCAAGTCCCAGATCTTGTTGGCCCTCTTTTGCACTTGACAATATTCTGGGGTATGCTTTAAACACGTGTTCACCACACACTTGCTTATTATTAATTGTGATCATATTCATGCACAATGACCTGACTCTTTGTTATGTTTCTTTTTCAGTGTTATATTTGATAACAATAATGCTGGAGAGGAATTAATGACAAATGACAGCACAGTTGTCAAGAATGAGGGAGAGGCTCCTGCTGACACTGCAGATACTTCTGAGGAACCTTCAGCTGATGTAAGTCAAATGTCACCCAGTGTTTGAAATACAGAGTTAAACACATGCAAATGCACATGTTACTCCAGAAAGTTTCCTTCACAAAATAGTTTGTGTGTGCACATAATGCTATCACACTTCCACCAGGTGTTATCAACACGCTATGATTCATCTACAAATTCTGGTTGATCAGCTGCCTTTTGACGCCATCACCAAGATCACGGCACTAGATCGACTGGCGATAGATGTAGTGCATCTGAAAGTACTCATGAGTTACGTAAATTCCGGTAGTGCAGAAGTATAAATCATCTTTAATTTTAACCTTGTTTATGTTGCTCATAGTAAGAAATAGTTGATTCACCATTGCATTGCAAATTCAATTACACAGTTAGGTGTATCCTTCATGCAAAACATTTATTGGTTAGACGTGAACAGGCATGAGATTGTTTTGTTCCTTGAGTTTTTGATGTCAGAAATTTGCTGATTTCAGAGCTTTTGATGTTAGAGATTCTGCAATATTCTTTTATTTTCAGCCTGTTTTGGGGTGTTTAGTACATGCTATTCCAGAGTTTTCCATGAAAGTGCACTCTCATGCCTGCTTGAATCAAAACTTAATTACAGAATAAATCAATATAATGTTCTAATCCTGTAATGAAAGATTTGGTTCTATATAACATTGGGTAGACTTTAACGGGTTCGCCGTCGGTCAAGTTTTGATCAAAACTTCTGTCCAACGGCGAACCCGTTAAAGTCTACCAATTGTTATGAATTTCCGTTGTAAAAGCCTTTCTCAAAACAAAAAATAATAATTTACACAAAGAATAAATCCAAATTTAAGTCGGGGAGGCTATCTTTTTTATTTCAACTGGAGCATGGGGTTGTAAACAAGTTCCTTCAATCCTCTCTGTCCCTGGCAATCTTGCCTTGCCTTGCCTTGCTGGCAATGTCAGCCCATGTTGGCTGTAGCCCTCCTCATGTAAGTGCCACTGTTCTCTATCATCTGCCACTCTTGTCCAGGTGGTACCAAGGTAGGAGGTGATGTCATCACGCCAACGCCGTTTTTGCCGGCCTCTCTTTCTCTTCCCTGTTCTTGGTTGCCACTCAGTCAGCCTTTTAGTCCACCGATTGTCTCGACTCCTGATCACATGTCCCGCCCAACGCCATTTACTGCCTTTTATCTTCTTTAGGATGTCTATAACTTGGGTTTTTCTTCTGATTTGTGAGATTCTTATTTTGTCTCTAAGAGTAACGTTCGGCATTCGTCTTTCCATTGCATGCTGTGCAGTTTTGAGTTTCTGTTCAAGATATTTTGTTGTTGTCCAGGTTTCACAACCGTATGTCATTGTTGGTAGAATGCACTGGTTAAAGACCTTTCTCCTTAGTATGAGTGGTATCTCTTTGTCACACAGGATATCTTTATATCGGCCAAAGCAACTCCAGCCAGACTTGATTCTGATAAGTACTTCTTCTCTCGTGTTGTCTACCATTTTCACTCTCTGACCTAGATACTTGTAGCTGTCAACCTTTTCAATCTGTTCATTTTCTATTTCTATGGACTCTTTGGTTTTGTAATTTGTCATGAACTTTGTTTTCCCTTTGTGTATTTTGAGGCCAATCTTTTTGCTTTCATCATTCAAGTCATTAAGTTGTTTCCCCATTCCTTTGACTGATGTTGTTGTTAAAGCCACATCGTCTGCGAATCGCAAATCTGTTAGCCATTCTCCATCTATGTTGACCCCCTCTTTTTCCAGATCAAGTTTTTTGAAGATCTCTTCCATCGCACATGTGAAGATTTTAGGGGAAATTGTATCACCTTGCCTCACTCCTCTGTTGATATGAATGGGTTTGGAAACATCATTATCTATATGTATGGTAGCTGTTGCATCTGTGTAGATATCTTCTATTATCTTTACGTAGGTTTCATTTACTCCAGTCTTTCTTAGAGCTGTAAATAGGTCTGTGTGTCCAACAGAATCAAATGCTTTTTCGTAGTCTATATATCCTACGCAGAGATCTGCTCTTCATCAAATGAGGCTTCTTTCTTCCACTGATAAAACAGGTTGTTTTAATAAAGATGTATTTCATTTTGTCGTTTGATTTCTTCCAGGTAAAGTGGTACAAGTGCATCAAGTGCAATGTGACGTACACATGGAAGGAATCAGCTGATAGTTTGCCAACTGCAGATGAGCAATACAAATGCCCACAGTGTGATGACCAACTACAAAAACAAGCTCCTCCTAAGGTAATCTCAAGTTTGCTGTTTATCATGCCACTGACACCCCCAGGGGGGCCACTCATCTTGGACGATGGGGTATCATCCGTGAACAAAAATTCACGTAAAAAGGGTAGTTTTTTCTGGCTAGGCAAGTTACTTAAGTATCGTGAAAAGGGTATAAAAACAGCCAAAAATCAAAGAAAAGGGTGTGTTTTTAAGCATAAATTTACATATTAGGGTTCGTTAAATTTAATATCGGGGGGCCCTCCCATCTCCAGCTGCATTACTGTTGGCATTGTACAGGTCTCTCAACTAACTTCTAACTTCCAAACATCTTACTTTGTGCCAGTAATTTTGTCACTGTTTATTGTGTGTGTGATGATGATTTGCGTATAGTGAAGAACGGATTACAAAATTTGTACTTGTTTAGGGTTGGGAAACAACAATTACTTATTAACGATGGGGAATCATTTGATTTTTCTGTGCTTAGGGTGTATTTTAGATCTGGCACAAATACTTACTTAGGGTACATTTTGAAAACCCATGTTCGCGGATGATACCCCCTTGTAAATGATTAGTGGCCCCCCTGGGCTGACACCATGGTCACATAACAACCGGACAGGCGTATGCCAAGCCGCACCGCCGGTATGACATGGTATGACACCGGTGAATGCTTGCGAGCTCTTGCGATACCCGGTTGGTCACCGGTCGGACTCCAGTGGTTATTAGACCATAACTGAAGACATCGTATACACACCACAAGGTTTTAACTCAAAATAAAATTCTTGCGGCATACTCTGGCGTCTTTACAGCTCTACAGACACCGTCCGGACACCGGTCAGATACCGACCGGTGTCTGATCAGTGTCTGCTGATATCTACCTGGTATGACGCCGTAAATACATGGTAACCTCGCCGCAAGCTTATGTGACCAGACTATGAGAGAATTTATGACCACATTCAGTAAAAATGGCGACAGAATATATTTCTTATCATATACCTTCAGCACATTGAGATGTATTATATCAGATTTCTGAGTGCATTGGAACATTGCATTTTAAATTTATAGGGATGGTAAGTATTATGTTGAGTTAGATATTCACCCAAAAGTAGTTTGTTTGATTTTTGTAAAATAAAACTAATTAAATTGCAGAAAAATAATAAATAGTTCTATTAAATTAACTTGGAATTAAACTTGGTATGATAAATTTGTTGTTGGTTTTTTTGATGGTATGATACTGGAAATTATCACCCCACTCAGTGTCATACACATGTAATAGACCTTTTCAAAATCCATTCGGAAATCTCCGGAACATTGATCACATGGCCATTTTTTCAACCAATCACGTACAAGCTCATTAGTATGCACGATTTTGTCAACAAAAAAGTCCGGAAAATTACTTGCATTTCAGTGCAATAAAAGTGAAAAATAAATAGAACCAGACCCATACAATATTAGATACACTAATTCTGAACAACAAGGGGCTACCCTGCTTAAAGAAAGATTAAATGAATAAACAGATATGTCATCATACGTGATGATACCATATATTAGACAGGAGAGTAGACCTGATCAAAGATCTCCTATTTCCATATTTTGAGGTCAGTTTTGAAATTTCATCTCTATTATTGAGCTAAATATTGTAATGATTTAGTTTCAACTGTTAATCCATCCATTCATTGCACAGGTTTGAATGGATACCATAAGCTCACCGACATAAAGAGTGAAATTTCTATTTGAAATCGGCTGATCTGTGCTGATTAAGCTTAAGATTTGAAGTTGCATCAGGGCGATCAAACTGAAAGTGACTCTGTAGTGCTGACGCTAATTCCAAGTTCGAATTCGTACGCAACCAACTAACGAGAACACGAACTTGACATTCTGGTTATTGTGTTGAAGAGTCACTTTTTCTTTCGGCAATTGCCGGAAAGTGTAAAAACAGCTTCGGAAATTCTCGGATAGTCGTGTTTTGAAAAGGTCTATAGCCTCAGCTATGACACTTCATGCCAGATAATTGGCTTAACCCAATAACTATTCATAGTAAACTCTTGTCTTACCAACATATTTTTTACCACCCCCCTTTGAAATTGAAATTGGAGCGCTAAAGGTTGCTTTGCCTTATACCATAGTATAGGGTAGGGTTTCCTCTATCCATTGATACTAAAATCATGAAAATCAGCCAAGGCGTTACACAATTATGACGTCATAAGTACTTCCAAGTTGGAAAAAATCACGATTTTGGGCAAAATGGCACCAAATCGAAATTTTGCTGTAAAAGTTATAAATTTCGGAATTTTGCCGGGTTTTTGCTATAAAGAAGGGAAATGGTGTTTCTAATATGTTCTGTAAGTTTTAGGTGAATACCATGCAGTTATTTATCAAAAAGGCGACTTGAAATTTTCTCAGGTGGCAACCACCTTCCAACTTTGATGAGGCACCCTGACCCCCTGAAGGTGGTACCTACGTTTTTTTTTCGCTTAAATGACCGCAAAAGATGAACTTATAATTACCCAAAACCCCTAGGTCATATTCGTTTGCATTTTTATGCAGTTTGAATCATCCGTTAGGAGGGTGTGGTAACCACCCCCACCCCCCTTGGTAAGACAAGGGTTAATGGAATCAGCTATAACTGTGTATTTTCAAACGAATTCCCTTTCAAACAATTTTCATTCTTGATGGTGTCAAGTTCAAGTTTATTTTTTTCCATCTCACATTAATACAAACAATGTTAACAACAAGTGACAATGATATTGAAAAATAAATACAATTGTTAATAAGTTAGATGTGTATGCCATCAAGAATGCAGGGTATGTGGCTCATAGCACTCATAAAAAATGGTTACAAAAAGAGAGAAAAAAACCAAGAATCTAGGTAATAAGCAAACATAAATAGAAAGGAAACATTATCAAATGATGCACATGTGGTAAAATTATTCACAAAAACAAAAAAAAATCTGATTGGGATAGTTGAAACAAATATGCCTTCAGAGAAGGCGTACTGCGTCATTACCAACTGTGCTTATACTTTCCCAAATATAGTTAAAGCTTCAAAAGATGTATAAATCCTAATTTAGATAGCTAAATGTGTATAAAAGAATATTAACTCATCATTTAAATAATGATAATGATTCATACGTAGTGGTATTGTTTTAACAAGCAAGGTACTTACGGGTTATCAGTTGTAAAGTAGAAATCTACAACTTTGTTTATTTAATTCACCATTTGTTCAGCTATTATTGTAAAGTATGTATTACAAGCTTGACAAGATCACATGTTATTGATCTTTAATTAAACTGGTCTCTATAAATCTGTTATTGTTACTCCTAGGAACCCAAAAAGAGGGGGCGCTTGCCATCTGGCGAGTTACGGATATATTCCTGTCAGTTCTGCCAGAAAAATTTCAAAGCCAAGAGTCATTTGACAGCTCATGAGAGATCACATACTGGTAAGTGTCCCCATTGGTTTCAGACTTTTAAAAACTATAGTACTATACTTCTTTGGGCTGTACATCTAGATTTATTCATTCACCCATGATGCTGCTTTCATACTTATTGTCGCTTTGCAGCTTTATAGCTCTGTCGTCTGCTTTATTTCACACTTTTATAGCTTTGCAGTTTTACGCTTTGCTGCTTCATGTCGCTCTGAAATTTGAAATCATTTCAACTTGAAAAATCTTGCCGTGCGACAAAATTTTGTTGATATCGATTGTCTCGGCGACATGTAGCTTTGCCGCTACAACAACCGGGAACGACAAGTTTTTGCAAAAAATACACATCACGCAGCAACAAAGCTACAAACTACATGAGAATGAAAGCAGCATGTCGATAGACATTTGTTCCCACTTAGGCCTAAAAAAATATGTTTGTTTGCCCTCCGCGACCGACCCTAAAATGCAAAAAATTTTAGGTCGGGTATTTTAGTTTTTTTCTTTCTTCAAACATGTAAAATATGAAAACTCATATTTTCGATGGAAAACATAAAATTTAGCAGTATAAAGTCACATTTAGTAGTATAAAAGCATATTTCCTCTGAATATTGACCCCAAATCTTTGATTAGGCCTTGCTTGGTATTCACAATAAACTCCATGTGGAATTACATCATTCTTTAAAATATATGTGAAGAATTTAAAAAAAAAAGATAACCGACCGACTGACCCAAAATTTCAATTTTTCCACTGGAGGGCAAACAATCAATTTATTTTTTTCTGGCCTTTTTGGCTCAGTGAATAACTCTTAGTATTGACCATATTGCACTAATGAGAAACTGAGTAATACTGATTAGAGGTGGCTGAGCTAACATCTCTCCAGCATTAAGTGATCTCCCAGTAGGGATTACAAGTGTAAGTGTCTGTCTTGTGGTTGAGTGAACAAATGTGTTCAGAACTAGAGTCATGAGTAAGCAAGGGTCATTTCAGATGATGGCTTAATTGTTTTGTGAAGCTGTGGCAATCAACCATGTCTTTGCAGTTGATAGTTGTCCTAAATCCAAAAGTCAAAGGTAAGGTAAGGTAATGAAGATGGCTTGTTATTTACATGTCTCCATCTCTCTTTTAAAGCAATTTAGCTAGATTCCACTATTTTTTATAGTGACGATTAAGGGATTATCATGATATATTATTCCATGCAAGTCTGTTACCTCTCCAACATTGAATGCTGGTCACCCAGGGCTTGAAAAAATTTTAAAAATGCACTAGCCCGTCGGGCTAGTCGCCATGAAAATGCACTTGCCCCCCCTTAATTGTTACTAGCCCACAGTTCTCACACAACATCAACATTGCACATGCTTGCTCATCACATGCACAGGGTACGTAAAGGTCACCAGGTCTTGCTATAAATTGATCGCATCGTAATAGGCATTTGTTTTTTGGTCAAAGATCATTTAAATTACATTGCCATCAAAACAACTGGATCAGTATGAAACGTGCCTTCTGATGAATCAAAAACGTTTTTCATTTTACGATCAATCAGACAACTACAACTTCAAATTCATGACATGAAAGTTGTATCTACGGGTCGTTTTGATCCAAGAGCCAAATGTAAACATTACGTAGTTGCCAAACATGGATATGGTATATTTTGAATTGATACAAGTGACTTACTTCTATCAAGATGAGGTGTCAAATGCAACAATTAATGACAAATGGCAATATATTACAATAAAATATTGACATAAAAATGATTAAAAGGTGCAAGGATTGTGGTAAAAAATGTACATATTTCTTCCATAAAATAGAAAAAAAGAGCACCTGTTATTAAGGTTGGAAATACAGTAGCCCGGCGGGCTAGTAAGCTTATGGTTTCTACTAGCCCGACACAAAAAATGGTTGTCCCTGGCTATCGGTCTAGGGATTTATTTACCAAGCCCTGCGTGACCCATTTGATATCTGGGACAAGAGGAGGACATGATATCTTGCTCAAAAACATTGGGATTTGAACCTATGACTTGTCAGTTGCAGAAGATTAAAAGTCAGGGAATTATACCACTATAATAGGCCATAGGTGTCCAAGCAAAGCTCATCTTCATTTTACCCTTGTATTCCAGCAGTTGGAGATATGTTGCAATAAAAATGACACATGTTATTAATTTACCAACTTATTGCAAAATTGAGAGGTTACCATTTTTAACTTCATCGCAACAGTACGAGCGACAACTGCAGGTTAATCACCCGAAAACCAGTTTTATGACTTACAAACTTAAAGCAAATCGCCGTATAACAAAATGTTGATTATAAGCCTTTGATTTGTCATAGATAATGAATGTTGTTGATTGTGTTTGCCATTTCAGGAGAAAAGCCGTACAAGTGCCAGTTCTGTGACAAGGGATTTGCACAGCAAGCTGGTGTGAGGGCTCATGAGAAGACACATACAGGAGAGAAACCATTCAAGTAAGCAAACTCAACTCATTTATACTTTGATCAACACTAAATAGGTGGGAATTATGAGGCTTTTCTTCATCTGCAAGTAAACATAATCCCAGTTAAATGATGCGTGAGTCACTCGTGCTACGCGCGCTGCGTCTCCAGCAGTTATGCTGTGTCCAGCTACGTACGCGCTTGTCTGTATCTATTCACGATGTGAAGGGCCCGCCTATTTGGTGTTGATCAAAGTATAGTGTAGACCAGTTGACCCATGACATCAATTGGTACTGTTTTACTTGACGGCATGGCACCATTCAGGAACTAAATATGTTTTGAAAATTTTTGTCCCAATTTAATGATTGCATACAAAGATATGGTAAAGCGGGAGTTTTGAAAGAACAGTTCCTGAACAGAGCAAGCTGTGCGTGCATATTGCCGGGTAAAACAATAACAATTTAGTCAACTGGTCTATACATATAATGGGGCCTTCAGCCCTGTGTTTTTGAAAGCATCCTTGTCTCACATATGCAAGGTTTGTTCTTTATGTTTTATAGTTAAATTATGTTATTATATTTGTATATGTTGAGAGAAAACAAGTAAAGTAAACAAACTGAAACTATAGACCATATCTATTATTGACATACTCCCGCCGTTGATGGGGTAAATCCACAGAATCTAGTGGGGAACTCAGAGCGAGATCAAGTAGTGTATTTATCATACTTGGCCTCGTTCTGAGTTCCGATTCCCTGCCCGATTATGTGGATTTACCCCATCAATGGCGAGAGTATGTCAATTATAGATATGGTCTATACATCATCTAACTAGAGGGTTTTCAATTTTAGGAAAACTTCTTATTTTGTAATACTCTAGATCTATTCCTAGTTTTCTAACCAAGTCTTAATAAGATGTGGTGAAATTCAGCCTGTTTGCCTAGTTTGAAATTGGTGATTGCACTTTGGAATATTGTAAATAAACAAAGTTCATGTCATCAGATTGTTCGATCATTGATATTATCTAGACTGGACTATGCTAATGCTATCCTCCTTGGCATAACTGTTACCAATACTAACCGGTTACAGAAATTTCAGAACTGGGCTGCGAAGATAATTTGCTGTGCCAAGAAGCGTGAGCATGCAACACCACTTATAAAAGATCTCCATTGGCTCACAGTTAAGAACAGAATCAAGTACAAAATCATGATAATTGTGTACAAATGCCTGAATGGACTTAGCCCATCTTACCTGGCTTCTACCCTGACCCTCTATACACCTGGGCACAGTGGACTACGTTCGGCATTGGATATCACCAGACTTGATGAGCACAGAATTTTGCCACGCAACCTTGCATCTGCTGCTGGAAAACTTTTTTCTTATGCAGCACCTAGTCAGTGGAACTCATTGCCAAGCAAGCTTCGCACTGCTCCTTCACTCCAGGTTTTCAAGAAAGGTCTTAAAACCTACCTTTTTGGTCACTAATGGTTTTTTTTTCACATCATTGCTTTTTGTTTTCAGTGCTTTTAAGGTATTTTGTTGTATTTCTTGCTTTGTATCATCACACCCGCTGTGATCTTTATGAAATAGCGGGCTATAAATACCCAAATGTATGTATGTATGTATGTTCATCAAATATTGCTTTATCTCCCTTCCCCCCCAAAAAACCCCCGCTATCTGCTCTGAATCTCACTAAGTTAAGGATAATTACTTCGGGAACGCTCTATAACTCAGTTGAATGCCCAGGATCACCAGTTTTGGTTGATTGCTATTGCCCTGCACAATGACAACCAGCCAGGTCTGAGCAGTCAACCTCTGGTTTTTACCACCAGTTGATTTTTTCAAGTGGCCCTTTGTAATTTCCTAGCAGCAACTTCAAACTAAACCGCACATGGAGGCTAGCCCGGAACTGATGGTTCTGGTCAGCTGACCATTGTTCAGCATGATGGCTAATGGATTAACCACCAAAGAAGTTTTGAAATGTTGTCTAAGCCTTGGTCAGTCACTATCAATCTGATATTTTCAAGTTATCAAGAAACCCACAATTTCCACACAATATTCTTGTCTATTTTTTCAGGTGTGATCAATGCGACAAGTCATTTACAGAAAAAGGCACATTAAAGCGCCACCTATGGATGCATTCAGGCGAGAAACCATACATGTGTCAATACTGCGGCAAGAAATTCACCAGCAGTGGCAACCTGAATGCACACACAAGGACCCACACAGGACAACTTGCACGTAAGTAACTGATATACAATGAAAACTCATTGCAACAAAATTGCAAAGTCATTTAAAAGCTGGACTTCGATCATTGTTGCTTTCAATTTCAGTAATGTTAACGTCAATATTTTCACCCTCAGTATTTTTCGAGCAAGGTTAATTTTGAATCATTTTGCACACTTTCATTTTTGCACTTGTGAATTTTTAAACATGCGGCGGATATAGATACCACTTTTCGTGGATTATTTTCGCGCTACCAGAATTTTGAGCGAAAAGCACGAAAATCAATGTAGCGTGAAATTTACCATTTATACAGTATTGCAACCAATAGCATTGAGCCAAGTCTATGGACATGGATCATTTTTCGTGCATGATGGATTTTGGTGGCAGTCGATATGTGGACTTGTTCACAAACAATGCAGCCCTGTCATTAAGCATGTCTTACTATAATTTATTTTTGTGTGTAACCCATATTTGAGAAAAAGTGGACTCCAGTCGCATTCTGTATTTCAATTGCAGTTTTCTTTTTAAAGTGATTTTTGCCAAAAAAAGTAACCTAATATGTGTATTTAAATCTTATTTTTCAGTTGATGGTCACAGTGAGCCTACACAGCCAGGTGGCCAGACTTTCTACCCGTGTACCTACTGCAGTAAAACCTTCGTCTGGCCATGGCATCTCAAACGACACATATCAATCCACTCAGGCGTCAAACCATTCATGTGCCAATTCTGTGGCAAGAAATTTGCTCGCCGTGATGGACTTCGAGAACATGAGCGTGTGCACACAGGAGAAAAACCATATGAATGCCAATACTGTGAGAAAGCTTTCGCAACCGCGACACCGCTTAGAGTTCATGAAAGAGTTCACATGAGAAGAGGTGATGATCAAGTCAAGAACGCAAAACCTGGAATTAACACCATCACAACATCATCAATCATGAACAATGCCGCGGATGCTATCACGGTGACAACAACTCAAGAGTCAGGGTTGGCTTCTTTGTTTCACAGTATTATCGGACAGCACGCTGGTCGGCAGGTATTTCAAACTGAAGGAAGCTACACAATGGCACATTTGGCAGCTCAACTTCAACAATCTCACATGCAACCTGCATTAACAGACTTAAGTCAAATACAGACTTTGAATACTATACAGCACAATGTAGTTGGCGGTAATAGCACATCAAATCAAGCAGTAGATGTCAGTGAGCCACACCTTGTTCAAAACAAAATCAAAGGGCCCAATAACAGAACCTTGGGGAACCCCGCATTGTACCACATGTACTCTCTTGATGAGTTAGGTGGTGATAATAACAAATCACAAGCAGCAGATATCGATCAGACACATTTTATTCAACAAGCTCAACTCCAAAGTGTGTCATCAGGACAAACAACTCAATCAATAGATGCTACAATGTCAACAGCGTATACAAGCCAAAGTATTGCCACTATACCATCAAGTATGCAATCAAGTTATGAAATCAAATGTGAACCAGGGGGTATAGTGACACCCAGTCTGGTGACATCCATTGCTAATCACGCAGAAAGCATGGTGACATCGGGTCAAACGCAGGTCATAGATCAACATGCAGAAAATGTGGATCAATCGCAGCTTTTGCAACAACATAGAGACTTTCTCAGTCAGGTTATTGATCCAAGTCTTCAGCAGAAAGAATTGACACAAATTAGTAACTCGTTAAAAGAGCAGGTTGATCAATTGAGTAATACCATTACTTTACAAACACTGGCAAGTCAAGCTGAACAATATGAGGAAGAAACCAGTGAAATGCTATCTCCATCTAATCAGCAACATAGTGCCATTTTAGACTCTAATAACCAACAAGCACCCCATGAAATGTTATCAGCACCTAACCAACAACAAAGTGGTAGTTTAGACACCAATAACCAAGAAGCGCCCCATGACATGTTATCGTCACCTGACCATCAGCACAGTGCTGATTTGGGCGCTAGTAACCAACAGACACCCCTGAGTGCTCATGAACTTGTTACAATTGCACCAAGCATAACAACAGGGGCTTATGTGTTCAAGTCTACCACACAAGAGCAACCTGAGATACAGGAAACTAATCAAGATGGTATCCATATTGATCAAGATAATGCTCCGATTCCTCAAGAACAAATAATGCAAGATAACCAAGATATGAGTCAAGCTGATCACCAACAAATTGTTCAGGCTGATCATCATCAAAGTATAGAAAACAAAGACCAAATTGAAGTCCAAGAAGATCCAAATGTAAATCAAAATAATGAGCAACAAATTCTACAAGGCGATCTTCAGGGTACACATGAGGAAGACCAAAGTATACAAATGACTCTAAATGATCATGTGAACAACCAACAGAATCTTACAGATAAAATCAATGAAGAAGATCATGGTCTTCCAAAAGAAATTGAATCTCAACAAGATCAGACTGTAAAAATTAATGCTTCAGAACATTCTTATGAATGTATTGACAGAACAGCACCAGAGGAGAGCTTGAGTAAAAATGTGCAAATGGAAGATTTAAAAACTTTAGAAAGCAAAAGTACTGAACAAGAAGACAATAAAAACAATGTTATAATCACCCACAATAACGATACAAAAAGGACCGAACAAGAGAACAGTAATAGTGAACCTGTGAAAACGTCACTGTTAGAAAGCATTGGTTTACAAAACTCACCTGCTAAACGGAAAACCAAGAAGGCTAAACCAAAAATTGTTCATCAGAAGCCACCAATTAATAGGAAGCCAGTGACAAAGATCGTGAAGAAAAGGCAAAAGCAGGGAAGTAAACGATCCAAATTGTTGGTCAAACTTCCTAAACCTCCACCCTCAAAGGTCAGCAAATCAGAGCCTGCAACTCATCCATCGAAGGTCACCACTAATTTGGAAATTAAGAAAGCAACTGTAAGGAACATTATAAGGACTCGATCAGTAGCACGTCGTGTGAATCCACCGGTAATTTCCAGGTCTAAAAGGAAACAAGCAAGGCCTAGAAGATTAGTCAAAGGTGTTCTACAAAATTTTGAACTTCCTGTTAAAAAGGGTAGAGGAAGGCCTAAGCTTGTAGGGCTATCAAAAGAAACAAGTGTCAACCCGCAGCTGAATACCAAAAAGCCTCTTGCACCTGCTAGAGGTAGCACGAAAAAGCAGAAAACCACTGTGAAAGTCCGCAAAGAAAGACAAAAACCAGTGCCAATTACTTTTCCCTGTAATTATTGCCCAAGTATGTTCAGGACTGCAACTCGTTTGAAAGTTCACGAAAGAGTCCATACTGGCATCAAACCATTTCAGTGTAAGTATTGCGATAAATCCTTTGCGCAAGCCGCTGGGATTAGAGCCCATGAACGATTACACACAGGAGAAAGACCGTACAAGTGTGAACATTGCGATAAAGCATTTCGCGAGAAAGGCTCCCTCAAGATACATCAAAGGACACACAGTGGGGAAAAACCATTTATGTGTTCAAGTTGCGGGCGGAGATTTACGAACAGTGGTAATTTACGAACGCATGAAAAAGTGCATGGACTTGTTGTAGGCGAAGATGGAGTGGCTACTGAAGAGAATTTATATTCTTGTAAACATTGTGACAAGAAATTTCAATGGCCGTGGCATTTAAAGCGCCATCAAGCCATTCATTCTGGAGATAAACCACATGTTTGTCCATTTTGTGGGAAAGCGTACGCTCGGCGTGATCACTTACGCGAACATGAACGTAGTCATACTGGTGAGAAACCATATTCATGTAAATATTGTCAGAAATGTTTTGCTGTAGCATGTTCTTTACGGGCGCATGAAAAAACTCATTCAATGCCAGGAACTAGCACCGAAGGACAAGAACATAAAGGGCGACGAACAAGAAACCGCAAATCTAAAACATCAAAACCACCTAATTCAGAAGTTCATAATCAAGTAAAAGCTTATTATGATAGTTGGCGAAAAGATTTATTAGATTTAACGGCAAAACCATCAGATAATCACGAAATATCTGGACAAACAGGCGAACATGAACGCTCCCCATCTAAATCAGGTATAGCAGAATCTGTGACAATTAGTATAAGAACTGAAGAAATCAATGGCGAAGATGTGCCGGTTGAGGATGAAATACAGACTGTCGCAGATCTAAACCAAATTGAATTGCGCCATGTTCATATAGAAACAAGACCTCAAGATGAGTTGGAAATCACTCGGGCAACACAGGGGCTTGACAAAGAAGACACTGAGAGCAGAATGGAGTTTGATTCAGACTCCAGATATCATCAAATTGAAATTAGGCAACTTGATACAAGGGAGACGCAAAATGGTGCAGGTGGACATATAATTGTTGAAACAAGACAAATTGAGGATAGTACTAAAGATAGACTTGTAGAATCAGAGCAAGATTCTAGGCAGGTTGATACAAGGGGGGTTGATATGAGACAATTACATCTTGCAGCAAGACAGCAAGAAGACAGGCAATTAGACATTGCAAGACAACATGAACTAGACCTTGCAACAAGGCAACATGAACTAGACCTCGCAACAAGACAGCACGAAGTCAAGCAATTTGAATCAAGACCAGCAGAAACGGCACATGTGGAAGTCCGACAAGTTGAATCTCAGCATATCGAGCCTCATCAACTTGACCCAAGACGCCTTGGAGGGATAGAAAGCAGAGTAGCAGTGGATCCAGGGAGGCCAGTGCTGGAGGCTGCTGGGGCAAGGACATGGGGCCATGAGTACCAAGTGGCTACTCTGGACCCCAGGGTGCATGTGCAGGCGTATGAATACCCTCATGCTATGCATATTGGCCATGCATGGGCACAGGCTCATAAGCACACATAAACTATATGGTGCTCTTGATAAAATTGTGTCATAGGTATGGTACCTGGTTGTCATAATTACACCACATGGGTAGTCCATCTAGATAGACCTTGCAAGCAAACACAAAGTGTGGACCTTGCAAGCGACATGAAGCATGAGGTCCATCAATGTTAGCCAAGCTTGTCTTGGAAATCCCAAGGCAAGTGAAATATGATGCCTTCCTAAAAGTCAAGAAGCAACAGTTTGTGATAGCCAATTGATTTTTCTCATAATTCAAGTCTTGAGTCTTGAGTCAAATTTAACCATTATGACACAATTTGTTTAGCTAGCATCGACTCAATTTGTTTTATAGCTAGCATCGACTGTAATAGATTTGCTTATCGTGTAAGTTGATGTCACTACCTTGTTGTTGGGCTTCACCACCCACAGGTTTCAATTCCCGCTCACACTTCACATTTGCTTACAAGGTGATCTAGATGGACTGTGCAGGGGTACAGAGGTAAAATGGATTTTGTGCATTGTAGGGGTTAAAGGTACATGGTCAGCTTGTCAAATTTTAGTTTTCACTGTCAATATGAAAAATCACCACTTAAAGATGTTTCAATTTCAAATTTCAGTAAAATCAGAACAACAGTTTTGATTTTATGAGCAATTTTGCATGAATAAGGAATATTTGTACCAAAATCTCCTGAAGAAAGTTTCAAAAAATGCTGACCCAATCGGACAGCTATCAGTATTCCTTGGGAAAATGCTTAAGTAAAATGCAGGGTACATGGCCATTTAGCTTAGCTAATTTTCACATTGTCAAGTATAGTGTGGCCATGCAATCTGCATTTTGTTCGAAGACTGGCTTTGACTTTTGAGTGGACATGCAGGAGCTGCCTGTTTTTAGTGAAACATTGAGAATATTTCTAAGCTATGAGTGATCGGTTGTGACCATCCATATCAAACGAGCCTTAACCCTATTTAACCTGCCCCAAAATGGCATGAATTGTGCGCACTGGGTAGTAGGAACTATATGGCGTGTTTTTAATGAGACTCGTTTGTAATGGTATTGGAAGTGGCACATCACTTGATAGCTTGGACATTCAACTTTCTGAAAATGAGGATGCATTATCAATTGTGCAAATCATATGCAAATTAGCTCATGAATAATTAATGAGCTTCTTGTTTAAAACTAATTTTTCATAAATCTAACTCAGTATTTTGGCTACTTATGTTCAAAAAGTATATATTTTTAGGTTCTATTGAGGAAGCTAGTATAATTATCTCTTCAAATCAAAAGAAATTATTTTATTTGATGGAACATTTCATCATTTTATGAAAGTTTTTGTCCCAATTTTTGAGCTAAATTTTGGCCTAAAATTGGATAAAATCTCATGGTTTCAGGCCATTGAAGCTATTAAATCATGCTTTAAAGATAGAAACATTGGGTAAAAAGAATGTATCTCTATTTGGGGGACATAAATCAACCATTCTGAGCACTGCATTTGATTTCACATGTCTAGATATTGTTGCAACAACCTGAAAAAGCAATTTTGTGCCATATGGCATGATTTTGAGCAGCTCTGGTTAAATAGGGTTAAATGCAGCAAACTTCATTTTGCCTGGGACCATAAAACCTACCTCCTAGGATTTATGGTCCCAGATTTTGCTGCAAAAATACATGTCAAGGTCACGGTTTGCCGAAATTGATTTTTTGCCAGATTCACAATCTTTGTACTTCAAAACACCAGCAAAGTTTCAACAGAAAATATAGGGTTGACTGATCTTTGAACTTGCTTGTCTCAATTATACATTCTACTCCCTGACGACCTTTGATGGACCATAACTTGACTTCTGGAAATTGAATGAAGTTCATTGAAGTGTCATTTTAATCCTTATATAACATGGTCTTTGCAAATATTTAAAAATGTGAAAATGGCAAGAGGCTGCATTTACGACTTGTTTGGGATGGACAGTCACAATTATTTGGATTAGATGTTGCAAATTCTTAACAACCTGTGTAGTTAAGGTGTAAATGCATATGCAACTGTATGCGTGTGTTGTCTGCTACCTTGAGAAACATGTTCCAACATGAAAACATGATTCATATTGGCATGGGCTATAATGAAAAATGCCTAAATAGCCATATTTATAACTAATAATTTTGGAGTTCAGCATGGTGAATCTGCATAAAATGTCTTGAAGTTTAAAGGTGAATTGGACAAAATTTCATAATTTCAACTGTAGGTGATTCCCACTCACTATGTTCAGTTCTGTAAATTTTTATTTTCTGTTAAATCTGCTAAAAAACAATTTAGATTTCAACTCTAGGGGGCAGTATTTCCCGTAGTCAACAACATTTTTTACGTGTCTTGTTTGTCCGGGTTAAAAGTTCACACGCAACTCATGCGATACTCGTGTGCTCGCGTGATTTGACAGTTCTGTTGTTGTTTGACTTGATGAGCACTGTGATTGGTTTGTTGTTCACGCACGCTGTGATTTGGTCCCGCCCAGAATGAAAAGGTGGGTTTTTTTCAGATGACTTCAAATATATTATTTCGATTTTTTTGATTATTTTGCTACTTATGCTTCAATACTGCTCTTGTCATGCAGCTTTGCCATGCACCTCAACAATTCACCTAACAAGTTTACTCACATGGCAATGTGAAACATGTTTCAGGTGGGCACATGTTTCAAGATTGTACGCAACATACGAGTAATGCGCAACAATTATACCTGTACAAATTTTGTTGCGGGTTAAAGTTAGTGCATGCATACATGAAATATAAAGGGTGTGCATAACTAGCAACATCCTCTATGCCCAGTTGTTCCTATTTGACTGGCAGATATATTTGTTTTGAATTATATATTTTGAGTATTAGGCCATGACTATCCCGAGTGCATTGCCAATAGAGAGAGTCCTTCCTGCAATCTTGTTGTCATGCTTGGGCCAAGTTTAATATATTAGAGGACAGATGTGATTTGACTTAATTGTGCTAATTCTGCTAGAATTTTCATTTCATATTCATGTGAAAGTTCACCCCTTTTGGTTGAATCATTCCAACCAATTTGATTCTATTAATTATAATTTTGATATCACCGTTTCCTGTACTTTGGCTGTGAGATATATAAGTCAATATTGAGTTATTGGTATCAGTTGACAGCTTGGTCATTCCTCTTCAGTATGGTGCCAAATATGTGTCGATCCAGGGGTTCTTTCAAACGTTACAGCTAAAAACTTAACAACCAAGATCAGACTATTAAAGCAACCACAACTTCCAAGCTAAACACAATTGGAATTCAGGATGTTCAATGAAGCCCAAACAATGCTGTTGGATTATTGAAAGTACCACTTCAAAACTTCATAGAAGCTGGCGGTTTATTTTTAGATTTCATTTTCAACCAAATTTAGCAGACAAGCTTTACAGATTACAATCTTTCAAATGTTCAAAATATAGAAATTGCTCATTTCAAGTTTGAGCTAAAAATGCCATGCAGTCTTTTGTGCTGAAATTACTATCTTACGAGATATTTTTGAGCATCTGAAATGGTCATGAATCTGACAACTTTCATAATTTATTTTTAATTAATTCTTTTTATACTAAACAAACTGATTTATTGAAAATATACACTTCAAGAAACCGGAAATTTTACTGGACTTCATGATCGATCTCGCGAAATTTTTCAGTCATTTCAACTTCAACCGGCCATTTCTCACAATTGACTTTGCTGCAATGATGTACTTTTTTATGTTATTTGTCATACACTCCCAGTCAAAAGTATGTGTTTGTGCACGCTTAAATACGAACAAAAACGTAATTATTGTATCAAACGACCAAGACTCTGAAAAAAATCATGTTTTTGATAGGTGCCTAATGTAAGTTTTCTAACAAATGGCAGTTATGTATTTAAACTCCGTTTTTGAATGTGCGGAAGAAAGTATACAGTATGTTTAGCAAGCCATATTGCCAAATGGGGTAAATGCAATTCGTGTTGAGTTCTTCAGATCTAATGTATGTAAAATATAAATCCGAAAAAATATGACACAAATGATGTTCTCAAGATATGGCTGGTTAAAGATTTTGTGCGCAAACTCTTTTGACCGGGAGTGTATATATGATCTTACCATAACTAGACACATTTTAAGGTATAGCTCAGAAATGGAAAAAATCTCAGTTGTAAAATTGTATGGATTATGCTCAAAATATATTTTGTACCAGGAACTTGAAAAAAGTTGAAGCAATTGGACCTGGTTCTTAAATGTGTTAAGATAATTGGACTTGGCTCTTGAATGTGTA
>JXSR01S017963.1:27256-40151 GCA_000969725.1 Ophiothrix spiculata
AATAATAATAAAAGCCCATGATTCTCATACTAGTCATGTGCAGCTCTAAACAATATTTGCAAACCTGCGTGAAATAAATCACCCAATCAGTTTTTTGTCAGTTTTTAAACCTCAATCGCTCGTAATTTCAATCGTGTGTCCTCTTCTCCTTGTAATAAAAGTTACTAATAAACTTATTATTAACATCAGTGCCGATCTTGTTGCAAACGGGATTTCCATAATATAAAGATATGCATCGCAATGGCGCTACCCATAGAACCCATGTGGTTAGGCATGCGTTCAGAATGTTGGTTAAAACTGCAGGCAAACTTAGTAAGACACGGTAGAAGACATTCTCTTTTATCGGAAGGGCTTTTGCTGGCATATTTTTCTGTTGTTTTAATTTGAAAACTTATAGATATACACCTTGTATCTGATGGTGCAAAATTATGCAGATATGATGTATTGTTTTGTGTTGTACCCGACTCAGTAGTTTTATTGCTGTCATGATACATGTACAATCAAAGTGTATGACGGCACTTGCGATTACATGATTTAATAAGGTCTTCATTTTCAAAGCCAAAGGTCAGTCAGATACCAAGGTCAAAAGGTCATCTGAGGTCAACAAATCGTGTAACTAGTCATTTTTAATTGCGCAGCATATACTTGAATACCGGGTCGATCAGGCATGTATTAATGGAAATACAACAATTTAAAGATGGCCGCTTACATGTAAAAGCATAGCAAAGTCTGAACTTTAACAGACCATAACTCCTCAAGGAAGCAAATATTTCTATGTTGATATATTATGTTTTCAAACCCCTGGAATGGGTTGAAAGTGCTTCGCCCCTGGACCCCACCAGAGGCCCTTAGGCGGGCCCCTTCACCCCCGGCCATGGAACGTGAGACTCCAGTCGCTTCGCGACCTACGTTTGCATTTTCCTCTTTTTTGACAATAACCCATTCTCATCCCTGATTTTATTTAAAGTTAAGTGTTAGAGGTTCAAATAGCCCTTTCTACTGCCTTAAAAATGCCAAATCTCAGGAGCTTCCGGGGGCTCTGCCCTCTGGGCCACCGCCAGGGGATCCACCCCGGACCTCGCCGGGGGCCTAGGCGGCCCCCTGGACCCCCGGCCTATTACATCCCTATTTCAGGGTTTCCAATTAATGTTGGCAAGTATGTGAATGGTTATCCTGTTAAAGGAGATACATACAGTCAATGGTTGAACATGTTTTTTTTTATCAGATATTTGATGAAAATAAGGGATAGGGATTAGTTATATCGCTGTTTGTTATAAATGTTTTTGTGATTCGTGTTGTATTCTATTTTATTTCATAATTGTGTAGATGTTCTTATTTGTCCGTTCTTCTTGTCTTTACAAATTAATTAAGGTTGAATCCATACTTGATTAGCAATGTTTAATCATATATGGTAATTACACCAATTGCATGTTTATAGAATAAAGTCATTTCTGCGTCTATGGTATTTAAAAATGTCTTCAATTCCATAACATAGAATTTATTTGCATTGAAGACTTTGAGCTAACACAAATAAAAAATACTTACATATTACAAATAAAATTACTTGCATATTACAAATAAAATAAAAAGTTTGCATATTACAAATAAGATAAAAAGTTTGTTTCATGTTACACATGTGCATTTTGTTTTTCACCAAAATTACTGCATTTGTGTTTTTTATTTTGATATTTCTAAAACTTTTGAAAACAGAATATATTAGAAACACTTTCTAAAATCCACTTGGTATTTGGCTTCAGTAAGGTATCCTTTCCACAAAATGTCAAATCTATTGCATTTGATCAAGTGTTAAAATGAAGCGCCTCCTGTCACCCATGACTTTTGATTCTTTTAGTTTATTGAGTTTGTTTATGGTATATATTAATACCCTCCAAAAGAATTGTCTTAAATATGCTTACTTTTTCTGTTATGACCATTTGTTGAATTAAATTTGGGATCCCAAATTTAATTCAACGTGTATTAGTATAGGAAATCATGCATGCACTTTTAATCCATTTTTCATCCATCCAGTTCGGAGATGATGCTGAACTTGTCCAATGCCCCTTTAATGAGATTCATACCCCATCTCAGTTGTTTCGATGGGAATAAAATGGAATATTGCACCTCAGCATCTCAGCAAATAAATTGGGAAAAAATAAAACTTCACATTTTTGATTTTTCACCTGCAGCATAACAAACTTGTTTCTTTGTATAATAGCCATTTTATGGTAATGGTGTAGTTTAGGACCCTGTTCATAATAAGGAACAAAAGTCACTAATTCATCAAGCTAAATGAACCAAAGAAGCTAAAATAGTTAAAATGTTATCTAGACAACAAGGTTAATATTTTGGAAGGAGGGCAGGGCTTCGAATAAAGAGGGAAATTATGGGGTAAAACAACAAGGTTAAAACAAATCGTAAAAAGTACTAATATTGCCGATTTTTGTCAGGATTTTTGTCTCCAAACACCGCTGAAAATGCTTGCAAATCTCAGAAAACTCACCTGTATCGATGAAGCTCTGTTTCCGTTCATCCAAAATGTTGTTTAAATGTCCGAAAGGTTGCCGAGTTTTCATTAAAGAGCGAAATTTTGAAGCAAAAATAAAGCTATGATCGGCCATTTTTAATGATTGCACACTGCCAAACATTTCAATGAAATGCTCGATGGTTGGTTATTCATTGCGTCGGGATCTAAAACGCGATCTACGGTTGGTTAAATGTTGCGTTAAATTACGCGGTGATTTACGTGGTGGTCAAATACACGAACATGATGAGTGGAGACAATCGCGGAAGTCAGGACTTTTGGACCAAAAAATGAAGGTAAAATCGCTTTTATGGTAAGTTTAGCTTGATGGATAAATTAGATAAGGGATTTATTGAAAACCTTGATGATTTAGAAGAACTTCCTTTTTGATTTAGAAACAATAACAGCTGCTTTGTTCCTTATTATGAACAGGGTCCCAAACTACACAATTGCCCATTATATATACTGCAATAATTTATACATTTGTGATGGCTCACCCTGAAAAAAGGGACTTTGCGACAGAACACTTTTCAAGAAACTGGTGAAAATAGGCAGCAAAAAAATAAAGAAAATAATAAGAATTTCCAGCAGATTTTCTGTTGTAAAATGTGATCGCCCTGATCAATTTCAAAAAGTAAAAAGGTATCATTTTAAAGCTTAGAAAATGCAGTAACAGATGAAATGATGAAATCTGCAAAGTCCCTCCTTTCGGGGTGAGCCATCATATTTTATAGAGTTGGTTGGTTGGTTTTAAGCTAATCACATGATATTTTTAAAATCCTTGGGGCTACAATCAAGCGATGTACTATACGGCTAGTACCTCTTATCATTTTTGTGTGTTGACAATTGCATTATTTTTCATTGTTGTGTTGTTTTCTTTCAGGAACCAAAATAGATTTAAGAGAAGACCGGGATACTCTTTCACAGTTAGCTAATGTGAATAAACAACCATTTAAGAAATCTGATGGAGATAGTCTTGCTAAGAAAATTGGTGCTCATAAGTACATGGAATGCTCAGCTCTTACACAGAAAAACCTTAAAGAGGTAGGTCATTCTGAGAGTGGAATAAATTGTTGTGTGAGTGCAAGAAAGTCATATCTGCAAAAGCTGCCATTTGTCATTAATTTGAACTGCTCACTGTGTAATCTCCAGTCTTGGGTCAATTGCTCTTGAAATGGTTCTTCAGGTGTCAGTGTCACCTGAAGAACCATTTCAAGAGCCATTGACATATGGCAGGAAATTTTCAGGGATTTTCACATTTTAATAACTGGATTTGAAAAAAAAAATAGAACTTCAGGCACCCATTATAGATATGACTTTCTTATACTCACATGACGAGGTGAAATAGCTGCCTTGTACTCCAATTACACTTAGTCATTATTGGATCCATCAACACATCATTGGTTTCATTTAAAAGATAAGTTTAAACAGATACATTTGTGATCAATATGAATTACAGGGACTTTGGAAGCCAATTTTTACCATCTTATCAATCAAAGTATTTTCAGCTTATCAGAACAGATTTTCATTTTCTTTTAGTGAAAATGAAAGTCGTAATGCAATACAAGTAGGGCATCATGATCACCATGAATGAGAATTTTTGGATTCAATGTAAATGAAATGCTGAATTTATATATTCTAATCCGTAGTCATTATTGAAAACAGAAAAAGATGACAATTTTTGCAAAGGGTAATCATGGTAATAGTGCCTAAAATTTTAGTTCACTAGATCAGGATAACACTAACAGTGGTTTGATCAGGGCATGCACAATGATAACTAACAAATATGTCTAACAGTGATATGGCTAGCATGGTTAGAAACAACTGTTGAGGGAATACTTTGATTGTGACTTGAATTGGCTATGTTTTGGCTCTGTTGTCGCCACCTTGAATCCTGGCCCTTTGCTTTTACTATGTGTTTCTTAGTTCACATCAACAATGGATCAAAGCACAGATCTTATATGCAGATTGGGGAATCTTGGCCAAGACCTCCCTATACACAAATCCGTATGTAATTACCAAGAAATTTTTATAGGGGAACCGGTACTCGCCGCCATTTTGATTTCACCGCCGTGTAAATCCTATGGGACGGCAGCCATCTTGGATTGTCGCTCATGGAGGGCGAGTTATGGTACTTCCGTCATTTAACGGCTCTACGTGCCACACTTCGAGGGTCTTCTCAACGGATTAGCGGGAAAATTGGCGCACTTTGATCAGAGCAAGTCGCAATACATGCTACTGGAAACGCAGACATGGTTTGCGCGTGAAAAAAATGCACAAGTGAAGATTTACGCGATATGCCTGGATATCGGGCCAAACTCCGAATATATCCGGAGGTACAATAACCCGACCCCATGAGCGACACAAAATGGCGGCTATCCCAATTTTCCTTTAAAAATTCCTTGGTACTGACTGATTTATTCACATGAGTAAACAAAGGGGACTCACCAAGATTCTACTTTAAGTTAAGAAAAAAAAAACCAGTGTTTTTTCCGCTTATGTATCCACTTAGTGTTGTGATCCCCAATACTGCACGCATATGACTCAATGCACTGCAGCAAGCGTGCCTTGTCCATAAATTGTTTATATCAGAATCTGCTTATGTTAGCTATTTTCTTGTGGTTATTGTGAGCTGTTGACATGTATCTGTTTAAATGCAACCCGCAACTCTTTACCTCTGACTTGAAGGGATAATTCATGATCCACATTTCAAATCCATCCAAATTTAGGTTTTTATCTATAAGAATTCTTGTATGGTATTTGTTGAAAATCCCAAACCTTACTTGCAAGTTTCTTTGCATTCTTAAGAACAATGAAAATGTGTGTCATTTTGTATTTATTGTTGGGCTATGACAGTAATTACACCACAGTATTGAGATTTTTAAAGCAATACTATATGATTTTGATCAAAAATGGTTTTTAGTAAAAACAACATTAAAATGGAGGAATGTGACTATCTAAAAGCATTTACACTTGTGGAAAAAAATGTTTTGCCACAAAAATTGGATAAAAAGCACATGCATGCTTTTCTATACTAAAACATTAAATTCGGGATCCCAAATTTAATTCAACAAATGGCCATAAAGCATCTTTGAGCTAAATCGTTTGGAGGGTATTCATATCTACTAAAAACAAACCCAATAAGCCCAAAAAATCAAAAGCCTTTGGTGACAGGGGGCACTTCATCTTTAACACTTTATAATATTGCTTTAAAAGCTTAAATGAATGATCAGAATGAAGTGAACTTTCAGCATGGATTTATATTGTGATCATCAATCTAAATAGATTGAAAAGTGGTGAGGTTTGTTCACTTTGGAATCATAAATTGTACCTTTGATCATAGTTAACAAACAAATAGAATCTTCTCCCCATCAACATAAGTAGAGTTTCTTTGGTCTCAGAGGATAGATCTCCGTAAGGCACCTCATTTTCTTGTAACTTCTTTCTATTTGTAATGGCTTGAGCTTCGTGCTTTGTATCTATTATAGGATGTTTTAATATTGCTAGCTGTTTCCTAGAACAACATTTCCATTACTGTGGAAAAGAGTACCAGCGATAAAGAATTTAGTTTATATATCTGTGCCGCAATGTAGAAGCTTTAGTATTTTCTTTTGTAGCAATAGACAAAGTAACAGTGTAGATGTATGCATGCATGTTGCAAAATAAAAAGTTTCTCTGGGTAAAAAGTTGTTAAATTTTGATTGCATTTTGTTATAACAAAATGTTACTTTGATTCGCCCTATGGAAAAAATGTAGAACAGCTTAGTATAATAAGCAAGGTGTACTTGCGTTGAAAGATAAGATGTCCCAACATCAAGTATAAAATAGTGCAAGTTATGTTTTATAAATTAACGATGCTCACTTGTTCAGTGTAGAGATTATGTTATCTAGTCCATTGGAATAATAAGTAGACTGACTGTTTAAAATTCCAGAGATTTCGTTCATACAAAGTGGAATTATACGCTTGACAAATTTGTTTCGCAAGGGAGGCCTACAGGCCAACCCTCGCTCATCAGAAGCTACAATCTTCTGCAAAACTGTTGGGACACTTATAGTAATATTGAGCATTTTTCCCCGCTCCCCTAGATCAATGTTGAGTTAGTAGACGTGTTTGCATCAACATTGATTTGGGGGTGGGGGGGCGGGGTATCAAAGCCATTTTAGTAACACCAAGTATACCTTCTTACGCACACTATGAAATTTTAGTTGCTACCTTGGTCCTTAATAATAATGGCACAAGTGTCCCAACGAGATTTGCAGAAGATTGTAGTAGCAGAATCAGCAGTTAGCTGATATAACCAAGTCTATAACTTTTGTACTACGCTCCCTTAGGGTTGAGCACTTTACCAGTTGGATGGTTTTAATTATACTTGGATTTGATTGTAAATTCACAGATATAAATAGGAGATTCTAGACTCTGCTACCCATTTTGTGATCCGTAGGGACAAATTCTGGAGCCATCAGGCTTGGTTACTGAACTATCGAGGATGAAGTTCACCTTCGTTTCATCCTAAGCATAAACCAATGCTCCTGTCCCATTGCGTACTAGTCATATTACGCCTTGTGAGGATTGAAACTCAATATTGCTATACCGATAATACGGCATCATAAATGCAGCTTTGCGTTGGATAATCGACAAAGGCCAATTGTGGTGCGTTCAGAGTCCAGCGATTTCAATACAAAGACATCTCTTTAATGTTTACCGATACGCAGTTTTTGCTTTCAATGTGTGCTACTTATAGCATTTGTAAAGACTGAAAATTGACAAAGGCCAATTTGATGCGTTCAGAATCTATGTTTTCAACATAGAGACATTTCTTGATGTTTACCAATACATAGTTTTTAGATTTTTAATGTACACTACTAATAGCGTGTGTAAATATTGTTTATCGGTGGAAATTGAGCAGTTGTAGTGAGTAAATCACAGGACTCTGAACACCATCATGGCAATTAAAGGAGCATGGTCCAATTGCCTCAACTTTTTTTCAAACTTTTTGAGATTTTGGTACCAAAATGTTGCTCATATTTTTCTCTTAACTCATGTGAAATTTCACGGCTGAATTATGTTTTGTTTTGGAGATATACATGAAAATGTGTCTAATTATGGTAACCATAATAAACTTCGCACAGTAACGTATAGTCGGCTCTGAAATACAAAATTGCCCATAAAATCAAAACGGTTAGACCGATTGAGCTGAAATTTGAAACTGAAATCTTTTGAATGGTCATCTTTCATGTGACATTAAAAACTTTAATTTTTTTTTTAAATTGGACCAAGTTCCTTTTAACTGGCACACTATTGGACTAGTATCTGATAGCATGGTTTATATGGGTGGAGCTTATTAAAATCTCCTTTTTTTATCTATGGTTGAAATTTTAACAGAAAACAGTTGAAAAACAGATAATAAAGACAAAACCCCTCCAAATAGAGAAACTTTTTATTTTAAACTAGCACTATTGTGAAAATCCTGCTGTGTATTGTGCTTATGTTTGTAAATATTCTCTGCTTGTGTTTTCTTGTCTTCCCTGCACTACCCCAGGTCTTTGAAGAAGCTGTGAAGAGAGTTATCAACCCGCAACCAACAAAACCGCAAAGGAAGCCTACCTGCAGGTTATTATAAGTGCCACTCCAGGGGGCGCCACTCCTCGTACTCAATGTCTCCAGTCTTTGTTTCTAAATATTTTCAGGTGTTTGAAGAAGCGGTGAGGAGAGTAATTTTTCCGGAGAAATCAAGACCACCAAAGCAGAATCGCTGCAGTATATTATAGGTGTTAGCTGCTTGTTTAAAGTGACCTTTTTGAACTTTTTCGCCACCAACGACATACAATGACTATGGTGCAGAAGTATGGAAGTGTATATGGAAACATGTGTTCAATGTGATGCTGATATATTATGCCTAAATAGGTGGATGTTTAATGAGAGATCAAATTTCCTGGAGAATTTTTTTAAAATGGGTAATGTATTTGCCTGATCATCAATGTTGAAATTGGTTGTGGTCTTTCTTTGGCCTTCACTTGAGAAAATACAGATAATTTGCTGAAAATGTGATGAATATTATTCATGTGAGTACAGTAGCATCCAAAATAAAGAAAAGCATGACAAGTACTGAGCAAGTCTTTCAAAAAGTCCCTATGCTTTAGGGTGATGCATTCCATGCATGGGTAGCTGAACGGCTGACATTTTGTTCAATAAAGCGCATAAGTCATGCAACATGGGATTTTTTTATCCATTAGGAAATTTGGTTTAAAATATAGAGCGTATTGAGAGGTATGAGGGAGCTCATTTTGATGGGTGCATTATTCGTTGTCCAATGGTATGAGTACCATTAAGATAATAATTTCTTCCTAGTATGTCCAGTGCTTAAGTGCAACTTTTTTAAGAGTTTCCCTTAAATCTGCTGAATTTTAAGACAAACTCTTAGAGTTACACTTAAGTGAACAAATATTTAAGGGAATCCCTTAACTTATGATTTTAAGGGCAACTTTTAAGGGGACCTTGGAGCACCCTTAAGAGTTGCCCTTAAGTCACATGGGTATTCTATAGCATATATTTCACAAGATTTTCTTTTTCATACAAGAAAACACATCCAGTGTGACTAAAGAAAGTCAGTTTATTCCTGTGAAATATTTTTTACAAATTGTAATTAGGATTTTTGCACTTAAAATTACAGTGAAAAAGAACGAAAATGACACACTGCAATAAAGCAGAAATTGAGCTTTAAAGTTAAGGGAAACACTTAAGTTAAGTGAAACACTTAAGTGTTTCACTTACACTTACACTTAAGTGTAAAAGTTGCACTTAAGTGTAAGGGAGTTTTATGAATACGGCCCCTGGCCCTTCTGAGACAGCAGATTCATTTTGGTAATAAAATTAACACTTGTGATGTTAGTAACCAAAGTGTAGGTTTGTAAACAGAATGTGCATCAAGTTTCCTGATAACTGCATAACAATCAATAAAAATTAAACAATTGCAGTTGAGTTAACATTCCAGCTACCCAAATGCCAGTACTCAAATGAATAATAAGTTTCAAGCAGATATTGTGTTATCTCTCTACAAAATGAAATTTTCTAATTTAAGACCAAGTTTAGGAAATTGCTATGTTCATGCATGTTAGCATTCATGTATAATGTGCATCTTGTGATCACTTTAAAAGTGTAGAAATTTATAGACATTTTCAAAGTCCATTCGGAAATTGCTAGAAAGTCAGATCGTATGACTCTGAAGCGCCAGATAGACTTCGTCATTTTTACCAATTGTAAAATCCAGACAACTTAATGCATATTGACCTCGAGTTCCCTGACAATATTATCATTATCGTTATCGATCAGAATAATCTGCTAAACTCCAATTAGAATGATAAAAAATCAAAGACAGTGACAAACATTCCAAATGAAAATGTTTCTCATTGGAGAAACATGAAGCAGTAAGCAAATATTCTCTTCAGAATAAAATCCACAGTACCTGTCAAGAACAGATTTCAGATTATATTGAAAAGACCAAGGTAATTATGGTATTGTTTGAAAACAATTGTTTGAAAACAACGATTACCAAAGAAAGTAATCTGCTATGAATTATCAAAATGCTACAGATAAGTAATCATTGCAAAATGTGCTGTGATGCGAAAAATATTTCACCATCATGAACATTTTGATAAATGGTCAAACATATTACTTCATGGCAAAAATTTTACATCCTGAGTAAAAATTGAAATGAAAATTTTCATTCCGAATGAAAATTTGACATAGTGGTGAAAATATAACACCATGAGAAAAATTCTGAATGAAAATGACTACAAAAATGACTAGGTGTATCTAGACCTTTATTCAACCAATCACATACAATCACATTAACATCCATATTGAGCTCATTAACATGCATGTTTTGTCTCATTTGCGGTGCAATAAAAGTGAAAATTAATTATATACAGACCCATACATGATAATTCTTAACAACTTTTGGCTGGTGGTACCATAGACTCACTGACAGAAAGAGCAAAATTTGCATTTGAAATTAGCTGTGTCAACTTAAAACTGCAAATCACCTGAGGCGCATCACACTGAAAAAGTGCCTCTCTAGTGCAAACGCCTAATTACAAGTTTGAATTCATACGGAATCAGTTTACTTTTTGGATTTGTGTCAAGACACTTTCTTTGTTGGCAATTTTCGGAAAAAAGAGAAAACATCTGCTTCGGGTAATTCTCTAAAAGTTTTGTTTTCAAAAGGTCTATAAGATCCACATTTTCCACATGATATGTTAGCTCACTATATGATATCCTTTTTTAAAACTTGTCTGGGATTGAAATAATGGAAACCAATCTGAAGTTGCATTTCCATGGTGATAGTGGAGCAAATTATGGATCGACTTTATTATAAATAATACCTCTTAGCATGATGTTGAGTGTGTAACATTGTTTAAGGTATGTCTATTTGTTATAAACACATTGCTCTTCTCTCACAGAGACGGTCACTCTTGTCTCACTGAGAAGCTGATCTTTCAGGATAGAACATTTGTTGTGAAGACAATTTTGAACTCTTATGATGTATTTCTTGCCAACTTTGATATCATTCATTTATCAGATAATCGTTCCAGTAGGAATTGATGTTACTGATACAATACATGAAAAGTTTCATCTCAAATGTCTTGTCAATAGGCCATAATATTTCAACACTTTTATTTATTCAATCAAATTTCTGATAGAACCCATAAGATATTATTATTAGCAACTAATATATTGTTTTTAGCAATGTGGTTTTGTTCTCTGTAAATGTAGAACCTTGCATACCCTTTGTGTTCTAAGTGAAACCCCAGTTACACCCACACCGTTTTGGGATGTTTGTTTCCCACACCGTTTCGGGATGTTTGTTTCCCACACCGTTTCGGGATGTTTGTGTGTTTTCCGTTTCTTCTAAAGGTTGTCCGCAGAATGTTTATATATATGTGTGACAGGCATCCACTTTATGTATAGTTTGCACGTAATTGATAATATTTTCCTTTTTGGTATATATATATTATATATTTGTATATAAACCGGATTCTATCGATGACAAATCTTTGTTTATGATGAGTGGTAAGAGCCATATTTAGTTGAGATTTCTAATGCAGTCTATCACAGTTTTAAAGTTGAGGTATATATTACCGATGAGAACTCAGAAAAAAATTTGTGCTTTCCGAGTTTTAGCTCGATTTGGAGCACTGTCATCTCTCCATTTCATAGAGATTGTTGATCATAGGGTCTCTAGTATCTGAACTATTAGAGCCTAACAATTTAGATGTCACTCAAAGCTAAATCATTATGGCCTATACTAAGTGTGATGTAACCTCTTAAAATTATAAGAAAGGGGAGAGCAAGTTGATAAATAGTAAACATGCCTCCATAATTCTGGATAGACTGAAAATATATAATAATTGCAGCTAAATTTGGCTATTATCCTTAACAATCCTATTGAAATTTTTTGATACTTGTGAATGTTATTTTACAATTTTACTAATTATTGTATTGTATTATTGTAAGATTCTTGCATTGGGTTTGTGATGTGTGTTTTAGAGCTAAAGCTCATGAAATATCTTCTCCCTCGTGGAAGTTTTGGAAACATCTTTCATTGGGAATTTGAATGTCAATTGAATCAATGATGAGGCTCTTCCATATGATACCCATACACCCCTTATGAAAGACCTACTCTTAATTGTGCATAAAGGAGGGTGGATTTCTAATAACGTTTTCCAGAAGGCCAGTTTATTTAGAATCCTTACACCCTTTTATTACTGAGTTTGGATTTTGAATAGATTTGCCCAATACATGAGTCATTTTCACTGCAGATTTAATGATATCATGATTAAGGTATTGGTTCCATGTTGAGATTGGTTAGTAATAAGTCGTAAAACTTTCAAATTGTGGTCTTTTTAATGTGTGTAGACTTTGATTTTGCTCATTTAAGTAACAGTCGACATTAGATAGTGCGAGTCCAAATCTACACTGTCCATGAGCTGTATTTGTATGCTTTAAGGGCGTCTCACACCATGACGACTAAGATGTAACTACAATCAGTCTTGCAGTTTTGAATTGTCCGCCAGTCATCACAGTTAAAGCCAGCTAACGCTGACAGAATCCAAAGGAATTTCAAGCACACTTTTGGCACCGCCAGGATTCAAACTCTGGACTTTCCACACCGTAAGCGAGCACTTTACTGTTTGAGCTAACTTGACCTCTATGTAGAGGATATATAGTGCTGCCCTGGAGAGACATTGCTCAGCCAGATCAGACCAATATTCACACAATGCAGTTAGCACAAAGATACATGACCTTGCTCTGAGAGAACAAGTGATAATGAATATATATTTAGCTGATGTCTATCAGTTAAGCGATGTGTTTTG